>JANHAO010025270.1:0-11391 GCA_026873985.1 Saraca asoca
TGCCTATAACTTTCTTGCTTTCTTTGTAAATAAGCTACAGAATTCAGTGATTTCCTTTATTAAAGGTTATTCTTTTATCGCAGCAGCATCCGATGCTTTTAAGAATTCTTCTGTTTTACTGTCTTAAATTTAAATTCAGGAGATTATATACGTTAATTGATTTGTTAATTTTTTATAAAAAAATAAAAATTTTCTTTTAATTTATTATATATCAACTAATGCAAATAACATTTTCTCATATATATAGTTCAATAAACAATATAATTAAGATGTTGAGAAAGATATTGTTGATTGTACATTAAATGATTAGAGTGCAAAACGTTGCTTTAATTGCTTAACTACCATATACACTTACTTTACGAAATAAAATAAATATTTCCATATGACGAATTACAAAACAAACACAAATTATTTCCTTACATACTTAGAAGAAGGAAAGGAAAAAAATTGGAAAATTAAGAGTACATAAGAGGGAGATAAAAGCAATAAAAAATGAGTCAGCCCCTAATTCTATCTCATCATTAAAATTCAATTAAATGGGACAAAAGAAATTGTAATAATAATTTATTATAATTTTGTAGTACAACAACATTATATTTCTATTAATAAAAATATAATCACAATCGTTAACACTACCATAACTTACAACCTTGATTCATTCTTAATTATTGACCATCACATTTTGAAGAATTAATTACTTGCAAGTTGCATTATGTAGATATCTTAATAAGGAGCTAAGCAAGGCATAATATACTTTTTCTTTATGATTTTTTTTTTTTTTGAGGCTTAAATTCCACACCCAGCTAGCATCAGTATTTAAACATCCACTGTCTAGCCTTCTTTGTTTAACCTCTTGTCCCTTATCACTCATTTTGCGACAGCTCACTCCATCACAGCATTTTTATCATTTCAGCTCCCGAAGGTCTTGACGTAAATCACAATGGATGTTTCTCTGTTAATTGGTTATGTTGTGGTTATTTTTTGAGTTAGATGATAAAATATAATAGAGTTTCTCACTTATAAAAACACATGTGATAATGTGGAGGTAAAGTGTAATACTTTGCAAATAAATTAAGCTAGTAACAAGTTTATAAAAAAAAAAATTATGTGTTAGCAGTATATAATTTATTGTTTAGAATGTATTTTTATTTCTGGAAGAATTTTTGAAGTCTAGAGGACTATAGTGAGTATTGTAAATTTTACCTGTGGCCAAAACATAAGTTTCCCCTTTCCAGTGGATTATGGTGAGAAATTAAGTGTTTGTTGTGGGCCAAAGCATAATTTTTCCCCTTTTATTTCTTTTTTCTTCTTTTCTCTCTTTCTTTTTCCTTCTTTTTCTATTTCTCCAGGCGGCAACTCTCATTTCTGCCCGATCTCCTGTTTCCCCCGGCGACTTCGTCTTCTTCTTCTTCCTCTTGTCCGACATCCATCCTTCCTCCAAGTCAGCTCACCGATCCAATCCTCAGCTTCTTGGCCCCCCTCCTCTGCAACAGCTGCTACAGTGCCGTTCGAAGGTGTAAGCTGGCTGTTGGGGCCGTCGGAGATTGGAGCCAGACGCTAACTAGCGAAGACCACCGGGACGCACGTGCCACTAATCCACCTCGAGAAATGGCTGAGGTAAGGAGTACCGGCTGCTGACCCGACTGCTTCCCCTGTTACTCTCTCTGGAAAACACCAGTTTCACCGACGTTCCTCCGCTCCTTGCTATGGTGTTGCTGGTCCCCCGACGCACTTGTGTAGCTGGCCCTGCTGAATGATGGTTCTGCACAGCCGTGGTGGTTGGTTGAGAGGTGACAGAACAGTCCAGCTTGGAATTCCTTTTGGCCAGCCAGAACTGGTTGCTTCTACCTGCAGGCGACTGACAGTGATCCTCTCGTTGGCCGAAAGATTTGCAAACCGACTTCTTCTTTTCCCTTATCCAACTGGAACCCTAACGCTATGTCAACTAGTGAGTATACTTATACTCATTCCCAATTTGATTTCTTTTCGTGTTTTTCCTGTTCTAGGATCAGGATTATGAAATTAAATATATTTTATGAAAATTTCAAAATTTATTTTGTAAGTTGGTTGATAGTGTGGTTATCAGGTTTGCGATGAACTAATTGAATGAACTAATTTGAAAAGTCGTGGTCCAAAACTTCAACTCAAAGTTATCTTATTACCCTTCTAAGGTGAGTAGATAATTCTATTCTTTTTATAAATTTCTTATTCCAAAATAATAATCTTGCTACCTCATACAATGCAATTTCTGAATACATGAAATATTAAAGGTAGTTTGCCTTGAAATTAAAACTATATATTATGTATATATGAATATGAATTATTGTAGCTTATCTACTCTTTCTATATTGATTACTGCTTTGTGACTAAATTATTTTCCTATATCGGATTTCTAAAGTTAATGAACTATATGTTACATAAAACTAATGACAACATGTTTTGATCATTAAATTTATGGAGTGATTGGAACTTGCTTATTATTTCTGGATATATATATATATATATGGTAATTGAATATATTTTGGTTGATAAATTATTTTTGAAAACCTGAATCCATTGGAAATTTCTTTAGAGAACTTTTAAGTGCACTTCTGATTAGAATTATATCTATTAGAGAAATAAAAGGAGTATGAGTCTATTTAGCACAAGTAGCTGAAAAGATAATTGATAATTGATAAGCTAACTGTTAGCTACATTACTAACTACTAGCTGTTAGTTATTAATTGAAAGCTGATAAATTAGCCGATTGTATTAAAAGTGTTTAGTAAAATTAGTTGTTAAATTAACTTATAAATATAAAATGATATAAAAAGACATATAAATATGATTAAATAATATATGAAATAAATTAATTTATATTTATTTTAAGGCCAAAGTATATTGATGTCATCAAAATATTCAAAATAAGAACAATTAAATTATATTTTATAACATCATATATTTATTTACCTATTTATTTTTATTTATTTATGTTAAATTAATGAATATATGTCAAATATGCAATGATATATGAGGTTTTTTTTCTCTTTGGCTTTGTGAAAAAAAATAGTATAAAAAATAGTATGATATTAAAAAAAATAAGCATTAAAAATAAGAATTTCTAATTAATTAGGACATAGGCTGTCAATTAACTAAAAAGAGAGAGATAAATTAGGAAAAAATAATAGAAAGCTCTATCCTAATGGGACATAAACTACTTGAAGTAACTTCTTAAAAGAGAGATTTTTGTTTTCCCAAAAAACTAGTGCACCAAATACCTCTAAAATATGAAAAAAAAAATGTTGTTTAACCAAGTTAAGAAACTAAAAACTAGCTTTTTTGGTGTGCCAAACACACACTATATATGATAGGAGCATAAGGTGTATGATAATATCTAATATCTATTAGGTATGGTTACCTTTAGAAATTATCCTTTGAATTCAAATAGCATTTAGAAATTCAGAACTTTTTTTATACTAGACTATTTGAGAATTTGAAAGACCTTAATGATTTTCTTGGATTCATATTATGTTGAATATTTTTCATAACGTTATACTCTGTTTGAAATTTTGACTTGATGATTAATATATCTATTGATTTGCTTTATGGATAAACTAAAGTTTTTGAATTATTAGATTGTTTTTAAATTGTCAACTATATCCCTACAAAGGTATGTTTCACTACTTAAATTTTGAATATGATTTGCAAACTAAATTTTGGATTTTTGTGAGGGATTATCTGTTCATTGAATTTCTGTGAAACTCACCTTGTTTTATTTAATATTTTTTAAAGTTTGAGGTTTCTTCCACCATTCATCCTCTTCCACCCAATTCAAAGTCTGCTTCTTAAGTAGATAGATTCCTTCCTGTGGAGCTTAAAAGTATAATGGTGATTTGATTTTGACAGTTGGAATAGTTGAGATATACCTACTGCCTAATAGGTTATAGACATTGTGTTGTCTGGACTTTTATAGTCTTGGTTTTTGTTGTACAGGTTGTGGTAGGGTGTGTAGCCCTTATTTGTTGTAAAGGCCTAATGTCCTAGGGTCCAAAAAATAGAAAAAACTTTGCATATTTTTATTAGAAATCTAATCGAGTATTTTGTTAATGCATCTATCTAGTAGCATTTTGTGTTATGGTTGTGTAATATTAAGAATGTTTTCCAACAGTGACCTTTTTCGTTGGTTACATACTGTTGATCGAACCGTGACATAACGTTTATTTTTTTAACCATTTATGTTTTAGACTTAAATTTTACTACTGATAATATTAAGGTGGAGATGTTGAAAAATAATATTTTTCTTATTCAAATATAGTGAGATTTTTTTAATTAAACAATTGCAATAAAAATTGTGGCCAACTATAATACCAAGTTATTTTTCGTAATTCACTTATCCTTTATATCAAATGTGCCTAACGTGGTATTTTACTTTTTAAAAAGGTTTTCGCAAGATTTATAAATAAAATTGTAGTTTTTATGACAATCGATCATAAAAATAAATAAATAAATAACATGCAAGATTCTCGAGTAAAGTATTAGCTTCTTTTAAAATTATGGAGTTGTTTTACTACTTACATACAAACAAGGAATAATAGAATTCTCTATCATGTAGTAGTATAATTATTTTTCATATTTGCAATAAAAATTCTGAGAAACTAATTCCGATTTAAAGTCCTAATTCACTTATTATTTTATCAAATGCTTCCAACATACAATCCTAAAAAGTACAAGGTTAGAACATGCATGAGTCAATCTCTCTATTAATTTTTGATTTGTTGAGATTTGATCTACTGAACAAGAAAAAAATTAGATTTATTTGATCCTTCTCAATTTTGTAAGTTCAATTTGATTTTTTTATTTTAAATTTTGGATGATGTTTAATTTGATATTTGATACTTTATATTGCTATCTCAATTTAGTATATCTGATTGTCAGAAAGACAATTCTAAAATGCCGGACATAGCCTAAAACTCTTGATACAACGGTCATAAAAAAAATAGAATTTAATTTATTTGTAAACCATTTCAAATGAATTGTAGTTTTTTATTTTTAAATGATTTAAATTCTAATTTTTTTATAATTTCAAATGATAGGTAAAATTGTATTAAGAAGAATTTTTATTAAGATGGCATTCGCATAGGAAGACAAAAAATTAAGACATTACTATTTGCTCCTTGCATATGTGAATCATTTTGGTTGCTTTTTCTGCAGTTAGTTGAGGCCTGGTGGTGTTTTATGTATGTCACTTGTTGTTTTACTTTTCCTTATTGACACAGAAAGATCTGGATGTTCTCGTTCAAAATAGAATAATCCTCAACAATTTGGATGATAGCGATATTGTTGTGGATAAATTGTTTAATGATCTTGGGAAAAATATCATGCAAGTGGATTTCAATTCTAATTATGTTCAGCTTTGCAAGAAATTGAATGTGTTCAACGCAGAACCTTGGCATCAAATGCTAGCAACTATTAGACGAGATTGCTATGCAAAGCAAAAACGTGATTATTGTCGGCTCCATTGCAGAGTGTTGCCACCATTGGTGGGATTTTACTCATTGTTCTTACTGTAATTTAAACAATATGTTCCACCATTCAGGTACTCCAAAAGTCATAAGCTTCCGAATTTGAAGGCTTAGTGGATTTCATCCCCTGGGTTTGATTCATGTAATTGTAAACTTTACATATCATTGGGACCTGATTGCAATAGCTCAAAAGCACTTGACCATTTTATTTGCATAAAGAGACCACACGCAGACGCAATTATATAGTTTACACACTTGGGTATGGAACATTCTCACATTGAAGAGTCCTAGTTTACAAAGTAATAATGTTCCTATAATTTTACCTGTCCATCGGAATCAAATTCCTTGGTAGTATATATTTCCAATGAAAAGGGAAAATTGTATATTACTCCCTTCAACTTTGGATAATTGTATTTAAAATTCACGATTATTAATTTTTGTAATTAGCTGTCAAATTTATTCATAAGTGATAAATTACATTTATATAAGATATTTTTCCATAGATCCGGAAAAAATTTAAGTTTTATAATATACCAACGTAAAGATCAAAATGTAAAAATTGCAGCCATATACCTTTCTATTTACATTGAATAAGCAAATCTTATTAAAATTATCAAAATACCCCCGAATAGGAAAAGAATAGGAAAAATAATGCATAAGTCGAGTTGCTCCTAAATTTCAGTTACAAGACCTTCACACTAAATTTGATTTTTTTTTTTACAAAATATCAAATCAAGTATATTTACTCTCTTAAATAATTCACATAAAAAATGTTAGATATAATTTACCACTTACGAATAGGTTTACTGAGTAAATGATGTCAAATGAAACATATTTACTCTCTTAATTAACTCACAAGATAAATATTATATGCAATTTATCACTTACAAATAAGTTTGGCTAGTGATTGCAAAAATTATTAATTGCTGATAGTGAACACAACTACCTCAAAGCTGCATTTCGTGGATACCTTAATAAGGAACTTGGCAAGGAATAATATCCTTTTTCTTTAACTATTCTACTTTATGTTTTATTTTTAGGCTCTTTGTTTTTTCAAAAGAAATTTTCGATTGAAAAATCTTACTGTTTTTATATAAGTAAAGAATTTTTATGTTGAAGCTTAGAATTCACTTCAAGAGGGGAAGAATTTGGTTTTAGAATTTTTCAAATTTCTTTTCAAAAAAATAATTTTAGATTTTGTGAAGCAAAGATGAATAACTTAACACTAAATAATCTCATAGTAAATTAAATGATTGAATGTAAAAGAGATAGGGAAGAAAAAGTGCAAACACAATATTTATCATAGTTCCTCCAAAAGGATCTACTTCAAGAAGTACATCTGCTCTCCATTACTCAGAACAATGTGTTCTAAATCTAGTAATCTATCAAAATTCAATAGATCATCAAGAAGCTTTTACAAATCTTTGGGTAACAACATCCTCCCTTGAGATTCCTCACTCAAGAACTCTTCTTAGAAATACCTTACTTTAGATCAATTTCTTAGAAATACCCCACTGTAGATTCTCTCCCTAGAGATACCTCACTCTAAAAAAATTCTTGGGATTCCTCACTCAAGTAGAAGCCTAAAAAGATTACAAATTAAAATTTTACAAGTTAGGGATTTCTTGAAGACTAAAAAATGAGCTCTCCCTTTTTTTGGTTGCTCTTCAATCATACAATTACCATTTATTTATATTAGGATTCTATTTGGAGAGAAAAGTAGTAATCCTTTTTTGATAAGAAACATATCACAATTCAATAATGGTCTAATATTTCCCTATTCTAGGCCACCTAATCGATAAGGTAATAGATTAGTAAAGCCTAGATTAAAAATTTGCATGGCTTAGCCCGTTATTAATTGATTAGCTAGCTAATTGAGTGGGTTTGAAAAGTGAAAACTAAAATAGGTTTATGCAAGAAATGAGAGAAAATTTATTTCTTTGATATTATTACCAAAAAAGAAAATTGTAACGAGGTATTTTCCTCCGATTTCTTGCAATAACTTTTTTTTTTTTAATTTTCTTCATGTACCTTTTAATTTTCTACTCATTGTGTCATGTGGATGTTATAGATACAAGAGGTCTCAATAATTCCAATTGAGTCATTATGTCCAATTCGATTGAAGCACAAGCACAATCAAACAAATTATTCATCATCACCTTTTAAAGAATTACTTGCAAGTTGTATTCTGTGAATACTTTAATAAGGAACCCAGCAAGGAATAATAACCTTCTTCTTTAATTTTCTTCTTTATGTTCTATTTATAGTGGCTCTTTTAAGTCCCCATCTAATTAACTAGCAACAATAATATTTGAACATCAACTTTCTTGCCTTCTTTCCTTACTTCTTCAATCTCTTGTCTCTCGTCAATCATTTTGCAACCCACCACAACATTTTATCTTGTGCTGGATTTTATAGCTTCTAGAGGTTTTGAGGTCAATTACACAAATGGATTTTTTTTTTTTTTGTTGGTCATATTGTCGTGCATACTTAAGAAAATTTTTCTAGTGTTGTTGTAATACTGAAAAAAGTAGGTATTATATATGGTTGTTTATATTTTAAAGTGTTTCTTTATATGGTTTGAGTTAGATATTAAGATGTGAGATTTTTTCACTCGTCAAAATAAGTAGGAGTGATTTTTTTTTTTTTTTGGAAAAAATACAATTTACCTGCATGTTATATGCTCTAAATTTACTTTGTTTATTTGTAATTTAAGATGTGAAAACCACATGTGATTTGCTATGTAAGTACTCTGTCCACCTCAATTATTTCTTAGTAAAAGAATGATGAAATTTACTCTTTTTTTTTGTGATCTTCTTTGTTCTATATTAAAACCACAAAATTAAAAAGATAAAATTTTGTAAATTAAAATTTTAGTAATATATATTTAAATTTCATCTATGATTTGAAACGTCAATTTACAAATCAAATAATACCTATAAAACCTCTTTTGAGGAAAAATTGATTTAAGTAGACAGAATATTAATAGAGTAAATTATATATTAGTCAATTTCAATGCTTTGAATTATTGATAAAGCAAATTGAAACCATACTACAGGTAGATAAATATACTTTTGCCTAATTTTTTTTTCAATAACTCATTGAATTAGCTCAAATGATAAGATTATTTAATTCCTTCAACTGACTTTATTTTAAATTTGAATCCCATATCAGTAATATTAAAGTAGTGTTACGCAATCAATGGCAATTAATTTAAGAGTGTCAGGGCCACACCATGTATAAAAGTTTTAAGCAAACTTAATCTTGATCTTGGTTTGACTTTCCCCTATTATGTGTGACGATATGTAGATAGTACTATATAAAATTGAATCGGTGCAGTTGTTTTGAGAATATATTTATGTCATTTCTAAATAATCCATTAGATTAGTTTGAATATTAAGATTTGTTGTATTTAACCGAACTTATATTTTAAATTTGAATTATATTGTTAAGGCTTACAATGTGTTGAGTGATTTATAAATATTATTATAAGTCTTTAAAAAAGCTTGTGGTGTATCATGAATTTAGAATAAGACAACTAATTCTACTCTCAAACTTTTGAGCAATTAAAAGGTGGTATTTTTTTAATTCAAATATAATATGATTTTTATTCAATGTTTTCAATAAAAGTGATGGCTAACTAATATCAATTTTAAGAAGTAATTCACTCATCCCTTTTCACCAAATGCACCAAACGTAATATCTGAATATGCTTACACGGGTCAAAATCCCCTTTTTCCTATTTTTATCATAGACATTTGACCCACCTAACTAGGAGAATTTAATTTTACTTAGAATTTTTTATCCCCTAATTGTTAGGTGGCCATATATTGATTGTTCTAAATTACGAAGAGCGCTTAAATTCTGATTGCAACTATATATAGTTTTAAGAACTTCAAAAATAACAAGACCTGTCTATAATAAAACCATAGCTGACCACAATAATGAAGATCACATAGGATAACAAAAATGCATTGTTATATAATCATTCTATGTGTGAATGATTTTAGTTCTTTGGGTTCAACAACATAACTGCTGCTATTTTCCCTAATTTTTCAATTTCTAATTGATAGATGACGAATTGGAATCCAAATCATGTGGCGATTGAGATTGATGCTAAGCAGCGCAAAAACTCCTAAGAAAACTGAATGGGGCATTTATAGGGTGCCAAATGACCTCCGTGAAGTATACAAAGGTGCATACACGCCTGAAGTGGTTTCAATTGGTCCTTTTCACTATTACAATGAGAGGTTGCAAAGCATGGAAACCCACAAGTTGGAATATTTCAAGGAATTTTTGAAACGAACAAATACCAATTTGGGTGAATTGGTAAGCTTCATTGACAACGTACGTAGAACCAACTATTCGTGGTTGTTAGGCAGAGAACATTAAGGTTGACAGGCATAATTTTATCAAAACTGTATTATTGGATGCTTGTTTCATAATTGAGCTCTTCTTAAGAACCTACAAAATGATTGGCCTGAAGAAGACGCTCTTTCACCAGGGATTCACATATCAGATATTATACAATTGGATTTGTTGTTACTGGAGAATCAATTGCCTTTCTTTGTTCTTGAAAAGCTATTCATCAATTTAGTCTTGCCCTCCGACACATCTAATGGGCTCCCTACATTTCTTGAACTCACATTCAAGTACTTTGAATTTTACAGCAAACAAGAGTTAAATACAGATAGTGTTAAGATATGTCACTTCACAGACCTGCTCAGATATTTTCACTTGCAGAAAACATCTATGTGGCCAAAAAGAGTTGATCAAATGGAAGCACTTTATTTTAGTGCATCTGAATTACACAAAGCGGGATTGGGGTTTAAGGAGTTTAATAAAAGCCGATGCTTACTGGAGTTAAAGTTTTCGGAACATCTTCTTGAAATTCCCCAGATTTTGGTGGAAGATAAGACGGAGGTTCTGTTTCGTAATATGGTGGCTTTTGAGTAATGTCATTGTCCCTATGATTCATACATTACTGATTATGTTGCCGTGTTTGTTTCTCTCATCAACACAAGCAATGATGTGGATGTTCTCATTCAAAATGCATGGAATAATCCATAACCTCATGGATGATAGCGATGCTGTGGCTAAACTGTTTAATGGTCTTGGAAAAAATATCATGCAGGCGAATTTCAATTATGATTATGCTCAACACTGTAAGAAATTGAATGAGTTCTACAAAAATCCTTGTCAGAAAATGATAGAAACTTTGAGGCATGACAATCGCAACACTCCATGGCAGGGTGCAGCTTCCATTGCTGGGATTTTACTTCTTGGTCTTACTTTTAATTCAGACAATATGTTCTATTTTTCAGGTGATGCAACATTAATCGAAAAACGCTTAATTAGTTGCTTCCTATATTGAGTTCCCTTGAATTTGATTCTTGTATATATTGTAAACCTCACTTTTCCTACAAATTTGGTATCATTTTAATTTCTTTGCAATGAAGTTGTAACACTATGTTATATGTGCATGTTGCATATCTCGCTACAATTATTAAAAGAAATATGCCAATTTTGATGGCAATTGCACAATTGCATTTGACAAGTAAACATATTTCATATAAAAAGTAATCAAATTTGTGATAGACTAGTATAAACAGCACTCTGGTATTTTGAAAAACATCAATTTGCTATCTATCATTTATTAAAATTAGACAAATTGTAAACCTTAGAAACAATGTATCGTTTAGTTTCATTTCAATGTAAAAAAAAAAAAAGCCACAATATTGTGTTATCTATGTATCGTATATTTTACTATAGTTGTCACAAGAATTAATGAAAATTCTGATTGTAATATATGCCCAACTTTCAAGTATAATTCCGGTAAGCACTGTATTTTCATTTTATGTTGTTAAGGCTAGCTATAATCCGGGAACTC
>JANHAO010025271.1:0-11391 GCA_026873985.1 Saraca asoca
AGATAACATTCTGAATAGTCATAAAGCTTTAGACAAAATAGGATTGACTAATTATAACTTGTGAATTATATTTAGGAATTATATATATTTTGAATTAGATTCTATAGGATTAAGTAGTTAGATGACATAGTTAACAGTGTTGTTGAAATTACTTTAAGAATTTCATATATTTTTAGGTAGAGCATATTTTAGAAATTATATATATTTTGATTTTGTTAATTTTTAAAATTAGTAACCATCTTGCAGATATTAATTATTAATTCCTTAAACAAATTTGGCTATTGTTTATTATTTACTAAGTAGAAGAAAATAGAATAATGAAACTATTTACAAAATATGGAAATTTTGTAAATATTTTCTCCTATATATTTTTGTAAGTATGTTGTGATTTTCTCACATTTCAATTAATGTCAATAAACAAAATATGGAAATTCCAAAATACCATAGGTGGATGTATGATACTTCTTTCGGCACATAGTGGATATAGGATGGATTTTCTTAATGGGGTGGAAGAATTTATTGATTTTACAAAAACTTAGCCATTAAAGTATGTGATGGTTAGATAACATGTCCATACTTTGAACATAAATGTAGAAATTTTTACCTCCAGATGAAGTTAAAGATGATTTGTATAAATTTGGACTTAAATATAATTACTAGTGTTGGATTGATTATGGTGAGGAGAGAACTATAGAAAAGGAAGAATCTTTTAGTGATATGACATGGGGATGCAAAGGAGGAATCTGATGAAGATGAAGAAGAGGATAAATGTGATGATGAAGAAGATGCAGAAGAGGAATTCAATGAATGGTACTACCATTTGATGTGTGACATGTTAATTTATAACCTATATATATGAGTGCTAAATTTCATTCATATTTCAATTTATGATTAGTTTCTAAATATGTTGTATGTGAATATTTGTAAATGACATGTCACAAAGGTTTTGGACGAGGCAGTATAGGATAACAGTCAGAGGAATAACGTTCCCCTTATGATTCCCTTAGTTGTAGTTCACCTATAATTGTTGGCCACTATGTTGCACGGACACTGGTATGCGAACACGAGAAAATGCAGACACAGACACGGGAATACGGCATTTTAAAAAAATATAAGACACCAACATGTGGGAGATATGTGTAAATAATAAAAATATAGGGGCATAAAAATTATGCATATTTGTAAATATATATTGTAATTATTATTTTTTCATACGAAAATAAGTACTCATGATATTAAATAACAGGGCATGATAAATAATAAGCTGGAAATTGAGCTTGACACTCGTGTTAAAATAGGGAATGCGTGTTTGAACTTTTTGAAATTACGGGCACAGCCCCAAAATCGAGCTTGATATGCATGTCGAAATAGGGAACGGGTGCTTGAACTTTTTGAAATTATAGACACGGCCCCAACACATTTTGTGTCGATGTCGATGAGTGTCGGTGTCAGAAACGACACCGACACGCTGACACGACTACTATATGAAGTGTCGGTGCATCATAGGTTAGGCAGAGCCCTTTAGCTATTGTTCCTCTTGGCTACACTTTCTTGCACACACTATGACATACATCTAGCTTGATGGAACCACTTGTGCAGGCATTGATGTAGAAGTAGGACCTATCTCCAGAGATACCTGGGACACCTTCATAGATGGCCCTTCCATCTTCAGGAGTAGCATCTGTCTTTAGACATCCTCCACTCCATGGGGTATACATACTTAGTCCTAAGGAGACCATTATGTTAAATAAAATGGGGTATGTATTCTTGATTAGGAACTTTATTTTTGACATGTCCAATCTATTTTTTAATTTCTTAACTATGCTTATTTTTATTGGTTAATTATGAAATTTATTTTTAAACATTTTCAATTTATTTTTTAATTTCTTTACAATGTTTATTTTTTAGTTAATCAGGTTTTTCCCTGACCCATGAGTCAGTAGGCACCATACACCACATTATTGTGAGCAAGTATAAAGGTGTATAGCCTACATGGAAGAGTATTTTGGAACCTATCCAGAGGATGTTATATGTGGAGTTTAAGGTAAAGTTTCAATACTTTTTTTATAATTTAACTTTTTTTAAATGTTTATTAACTATTTAGTGTTTTCCTTTTCTTTTTTATGGTAGAAGTATTAGAAGTAGAACCTTTCTTATGAGAAGGACATGTGGAAGAACTTCAAGCATAAGGGTTCCAACAAAATGAAAGATATGATGGATGTGGTGTGGAAGAAGAGGCCCTCTCAACTTGGCAGGATTGGGGATGAGGAGTGGGAAGGTAAAACCCTAAAACAAGATCTATAAAGCAAATAAACTCATAATAGATTCTACCTTTTAATTTCATATCCCTGTAACTCCTTCAAAACGACATAGTTTCAACTTGAGCCCTTCAAGAAAGTTATAAATGGGGACCTTAGCCATCCATTGGGCTTGGGATTGCATTATTTGAAGGACTAGAACTTTAGAAATAATAAAAAATACCAAAATTGGTTCAAGATCAATGAGTCAACACTATGTTTCAATTTCTGAGTTAATTTTGACCAACTAAATGTTTGAATTAGGCTTGGGACTCTTGATAATAATTTACCTAATTAATTCAAATCTGACCAAATCATAGAACCAATCACAAGTACTTTAATTTGCATAAAATCATAACAAAAGACTAAATGAAGAGTAGGTATGTTATGGTTGAAATTTGGAACTTCCCAAGTGAGTTGGCAGAAGGCCCGAGTAGTAGTAGAACTCCAGCTCACTGAGGTGCCAAGGACACTAAGACCTAACTTGCTCATTCAACAGCTGACCTTGTGTGATCTCACTTTGTCACAAACCAGCTTGACATTGCTATCCGAAAGGCAGTAGCAACCTCAAGCTGAAGGTTTTGGTTTGTGAGGTGCAGCCTCTAGTAAGAAGCTTGCTAAGCAGGAGACAAACACATGTCATGGCCAACAGACAAGGGTCCCACCCACAGAAAGTAACCTACAGAAGCTGATTTGCAAGAGGTCATTCAGTCTTGTACAATAAGTGCTTGATGTAATAGATTTACTACTTGTAAAATTACTATTGTTTCCTCCTCTCCTCTATAAATAGGAAGGGAGGAGATCACTGTAAAGGTAGGTAGAAATGCTCTTCAGAATAATATATTACCATGGACGTAGGGATCGGTGCTGCCTAATTTTTGCTGAACCACATTAAAAGCTTGTGTTTTCTACAGTTTCTTCTCTTTTTCTTGCCTTTTGACTTGCATTTGTTACATTGGTAACCAAACTATAGTTTGAGTCTCAGAAGAACCTCTTCAATTAGCTAGATTTTGGTAGAACTAAAATCCACCATCAATATTTTGGCACCGTTTGTGGGGACTTATCTATTTTTTGGTCTATTTTCTATTGCAATGGTAAAAGGAAGAGCTACCAAAGCTTCAAACGCGTTGGTTAATCCTTCGAAAGGTTATGTGTCCATAACAGACTCCTCTACCACCCCTATCATAAGCACCACCTCAGCCTTGCCCCCAGCCAGTTCTTTCCAACCTGTCACCATTGCTAATGACACTGATGGAGTACAACCCTAGCTTCAACATCAAGAGAAATTGGAAAATATGATGGGTGAGCTAACTAGATCAATCATAATATTGGCACAAGCGTAAGCATAGTGTGTGCAAAGGCAGATTGAGATCATGACACTTAAGAATGTTCACCAGCAGTAAGTTGGATGCTCGAGCAAGGCCAATCAAGAAGATTCCTCAGCTCATCGTTGGCAAGAACAATCTTCAGGTCATGACTCTCGTAACCATGAGGGTCAAAGGGATTAGCAATCTTCTAGCTAGTGATTTGGGGTGCAGGGCCTGCTGTTGGAGGAATTATATCAAAAATAAACTAGAAGGAAGAATGTCCCCGAACTCCCAATGACTGAGCTCACTATGAGGATAGGTCAACAACCTCCAAGGAGATCGAAACTCAGCCTTTCCCTCTGAACCTAAAGTCCCAGCAATTCCTCTATACAATAGGGACACTAACCCTTAAGACCATCTAGATATGTTCAATATTCAGATGGACTTGTAGATAATTGACCATCTAGTTAAATGCCAAGTTTTCTTAGCTACATTAGGAAGTATAGCTCAAACCTGGCTCAGAAGCTTTCCAGCTCACTCAATAAGCAGTTGGGAAGAGTGTCAGTAGAAATTCATCAGCCAATACCGAGCATTGAAGAGGTAACTTGTGCCCCCTTATCACCTCATGATGATCTTCCAGCATAAGTAGGAATCGCTGAAGGATTACATCATTAGGTTTAGGCTCAAAGCCACTTCAGTGGAAAATCCATCTAAGGAAACCATGCTGGTAACAATTTCTATGAGACTCCACAAAGATGGAAAGATGTACAAAAGCCTCTACAAATCCTCGGTGAAAATCTTACCGAGTTCTATGAATGAGCTACTGATGTCGGTTTGTCGCAACCGATCAAATTAGTAATTTATAAACTGAGTTACCTAACTACTTGTAGTATATGGCAAACCCAGGTCAAACCCAAAGATTATTTGTTAGTGATATCAATTAATTAGGAGTTGGAAATAAAAGGGGGGGTTGGCAGAACACTACACTAACATCTACACTACAAAATAGAAACTAAAACTACAAATAACAAGCAACAAGCCCAAGGAAATTAACTAGCTTGAGATTAATGCATCCTTGATCACTTAAAGTTCATTCAATTAATGAAAATCATAACAAGAAGCCTTGGAATGATTTATGAATCCTTCCTAAGCAGTTAAGATTCAGTCAAGCAAACAACATATCAAAAGCTCAATGTATTCCCTAATCTTCCTATCCTCTACCTATAGTAGAGTATTAAGCAACAATCATATAATTTCTAAATTAAATGAAGCCATTAAACTTAGATATTTACTGCAAAATATAGAGGAAATAGGAAATAACTAACTAACAATTGAATGTGGAATGGAAGAACAAAATCTCAACATAAATCTTCAAGCTTTATTAATCCCTTTTGCTAGTTACAGGTTTAGCCTTCCATGGAGCTAGAAAAATATAGAAAAGAGGGAGAGCAAAAGCTTGTTCTCTACCTCAAGATAATACACAACAAAACTACACTAAAACTAAGCTTAAAACTGAAGCAAAAATTGAAGCAAAAGACTCTCAGCCAAATGGCTTTGCTTGGGCAAAAGGAGGAAAAGCTAGTTGCATAGGTGAGTAGGCATAATGGCTGTCTGGCTAGCTACCTCTACCATTGCATGTTGGGGGCTCAATGTAGACTACGTTTCCCACTTTTTCTTTTGCCTTTTGTGTAAGTGCAAGTTGGATCAAGAGATGGTGCAATGGGCTTAAGATCCATGCCATTTGGGGCCTTGAAAGTCCAATTCTGCAAAGCCCATTTTTTGCAGCAACTCTACCTCTCTGTTGTAGCCTATTTTTGACACCTAATTTGATGATTTCAGTAAGGGAAGACTTCATATGAATTTTGGCTTTATGTGTTAGATTCCATTTGGGCTTTGTTTCACCTCATTTGGACTTCTGTAGCTCAAGTTATGGTCTGATGAATATCCAGATGTTAGGTTGCCAGGGACAGGGCTGGGTAACATTCTAATTCTGAATTGAGCTCCAATTTTGGACAACCAATTGTGTGATTCAGCTTTTGCAATTTTCATGAAAGTTGTAGATATATCTCTTAGCTTTTCTGAAAGAGAAGAATCACATCAAAGGGATAAGTTTAGCTCGAGTTATGGGCAAAATATAGAAACTGCTCAAAATGGCCAATTATGCAGAATTTTCCAAAATGATTCCAATTGGCACCAAATCACCAATACACACTAACACAGCTAGACACATGTCATTTTAGACCTTAAAATGCTAAGTATGAGGACAAATAAATACATGAAATATTGTGTTATCAGCTGCGAAGCAAATTAAATGGGAAGAAATCTTCGACTCAAGAAAGCCTGAAAGGAAGGACAAGAAGGGTGGTTCTATCCATAACAAAAGGAGAAGTAATGAAGGCCAGGGCAACCACCCTACTGAGTGGGCCGAGAAGAAGTCTAAGAGGCTCGGGGCTGAACGACCTTAACGTCCAGGTCAACATGAGTAATACAATGTCCTATCGGACTCCCAGGATAGGATATTCATGACAGAAAAGGATAGAGAGGATTTCGGGGTACCTACACCTTCCAAAATTCCCTATAGGTGGAGGAACCAATAAGAGTTCTGTGCTTATCATAATGAAACTAGCCATGGCACTTCTAACTGTTGGGCCCTTAGGGATGCAATCGAGGACTTGATCAGGAGGGGTCGCCTAAAAGAATATGTAGTGTAAACTACAAGGCAGCGATCTTAGTTTCCTCAGTGAGATATTGACTAAGAGTCAGGGGGCTTAGTTAGAATTATACATTGATAGTATATTTTGAAGTCAAATGAGAATGTAAAAACTTCCCTTTACCACTGTCGAAAGAAATTTTATTTATCGGATAACTTAGTCCTTTTTGCAACTCTTCATTGCATAACTTCCTTGATCCTCACTATCAAGTGTTCGTGATCTCTGTAGCTTGTATGTGGCCAATTTTTCAAGTAGCATAAATAAACTCATATATCCAATTGAGCTGCAGGCTCACTGAGGTGTAGAGACACTCAAAATAAACTCATTATCCAATCTCAACCTCTAGTTCGATTGAGGCATGGAGACACTCAAAATAAATTCATATCCAGTTGAGCTACGGGCTCGTTGAGGTGTGGAGATACTCAAAATAAACTCATTATCCAACTGTGACCTTTGGTCCAGTTGAGGCATAGAGACGTTCAAAATAAACTCATGTATCCAGTTAAGCGCGGGCTCGCTGAAGAGTGAAGATGCTCAAAACAAACTCGTATCCAATTGAGCTGTGGGCTCACTGAGGCGTGTAGATACTTAAAATAAACTCATATCCACTTAAGTTGTGGGCTTGCTAAGGCATGGAGATGCTCAAAACAAACTCATATCCGGTTAAGCTGCAAGCTTGTTGAGGTGTGGAGACACTCAAAATAAACTCATTATCCAACTGCAACCTCTGGTTCAATTGAGGCATTGAGAGGCTCAAAATAAACTCAAGTATCCAATTGGGCTACAGGCTCGCTAAGGGATGGAGACACTCAAAATAAACTCGTTGTCCAACTGTGACCTTTGGTCCAGTTGAGGCGTGGAGATGCTCAAAATAAACTCATGTATCCAGTTGAGTACAGGCTCACTAAGGTGTGGAGACGCTTAAAATAAACTCATATCCAGTTAAATTGCGAGCTCACTGAGGCGTGGAGACACTCAAAACAAACTTATATCTAGTTGAGCTGAAGGCTCGTTGAGGTGTAGAGACACTCAAAATAAACTCATATCTAGTTGAGTTGCAGGCTTGGTGAGGCATGGAGATGCTCAAAACAAACTCATATCTAGTTGAGCTAGGGGCTCATTGAGGCATGGAAATGCTCAAAATAAACTCATTATCCAACCATGACCTTTGGTCTGATTGAGGCATCGAGATGCTCAAAATAAACTCTTATATCCAGTTGAGCTACGGGCTCACTGAGGTGTGAAGATGCTTAAAATAAACTCATTTCTTGCATAACTAAGTTCCTATAGCTCATGAAGCATAGCTCTTATGTGACTAAGTGTTCACAGCTCTCATGTGACTTTCTGTTAGACGCAATTCTTAGGCAATTTATTCATAAATCGGTTACTCGCGAGACACTTTGCTTAAGCTTATTGTTTGTGAAGGAGCCTAGCCAATTGGCTATTTGGATATTTCATTTTATTATTGCAAGAATTTGTGTTCTTATTTATGGTATGCAGAAAGTTTAGCACAATGCGTAGGGATCATGAAGAAAGATCTTATTCATTAAAAGAGCCTCAATGAGGTACATTTACATAAAGGAAACCAGAATAAGAGTTGATCTAGCCTATATACTAGAAGAAAGATTAGCACCCTAGAGAAGAGCCCCAATTAGCGAAAGGGCTAGCAAACATGCTTGATTTCAACTCTCTCCCTTGCTACCCTCCTTGGTTCAAAACTTCTTTTCAGCCCCCTACTCAGTACAAAAGATTCAAAGGAAGAAAGCCGGAGCAGTTGGAAAGGATCCCCCTCTTGGCATCACCATGAGGAAATAATCGAAAATCTTCAAGAGATCTTCCCTCATTCTCAGAGAAGGAGAATTACCTGAAAAGGCTTC
Source organism: Saraca asoca (assembly GCA_026873985.1). Taxonomy (NCBI): domain Eukaryota; kingdom Viridiplantae; phylum Streptophyta; class Magnoliopsida; order Fabales; family Fabaceae; genus Saraca; species Saraca asoca. Next base: position 8,193 of record JANHAO010025271.1, read on the forward strand.
CTACATAGTAGACCATGCACGTCCCTTTAGAAAAGTAAACCACCAAAGGTACAAGAGGCTTGTCTAAAGAATTCATCAGTTCACTCAATGGAAGAAGGGGGATTTCCTCCCTACATTTATATAAAGTTAGCCTAGCCTCACTGAAGGGTCTGGATAGACTCCCAACTACTCCTTCAATTAATGTCTCATAAGAAAACAAGGCCAATTCATCAATTTATTAATTGCTGTGGAAGAAAACCAGGTTAACTCACCAATGGTTATGAGACACGTACTATAGGGAGTGTGGCCTAGAACAAATTAAACAACATGCTTATTAAAGACTTTGATTGTATGCTATTCTACGAAGGGACAATTTTTGGCGAATTTCAATTCCTAGCTGTCAAAGAGAGCTGAGAGTTAAGGGCTTATTTATGGGTGAAATCTGGAACTTCCTAAGCAAGTTGGCAAAAGGCCCGAGTAGGAGTAGAACTCTAGCTCGCTAAGGTGCCAAGGACATTAAGACACGACTCGCTCATTCAATAGCTGACCTTATGCAAGGTTACTTCATCATAAACCAGCTTGACCTTACTATCCGAAAGACAGCAACAATCTCAGGCTGAAGGTTCTAGTTCATGAGGAGCAGCCTTTAGCAAAAAGCTTACTAAGCAGGAGGCAAACACATGTCACACCCAGCAGACAAGGATCCCACCCACAGAAAGCAACCTATAGAAGTTGATTTGTAGGAGTTCATTCTATCTTGTAAAATAAATGCTTGATGTAATAGATTTACAACTTGCAAAATTACTATTGTTTCCTCCTTTCCTCTATAAATAGGAAGGGAGGAGACCACTATAAAGGCAGGCGGAAATAGCCATACTAATGCTCTTCAGAATAATACACCACTGTGGACGTAGAGATTGATGTTGCCCGATTTTGACCGAACCATGTTAAAAGCTCAATGTTTTCTGTTGTTTCTTCTCTTTTTCTTGTCTTTTGCCTTGCATTTGTTATGTTGGTAACCAAACTATAATTTAAGTCTTAGAAGAACCTCTTTAGTTGGCTAGATTTTGGCAGAACCAAAATCCATCATCAACAAGGCATAAAATATGTGAATATTGCACTTATTAAATTCCTCCACACTTAGCTCTTGCATGTTCTCGAGGGAAGATACAAAACTTGACTCAAACAAAATCCAAATACTAACGCCCTCTTTAACAATGATAAGAATGCAAAACCATAAGTAAGAAAACAACACAAACTTTCAGGAAATATAGGACATCAAGAAGCAACACTCTTGACAACTAAAAACTAAAAATCTATTGGCATAGTGATTTCAAATTTACAACATGAAAATGTATTATCATAAGCTTTCTTATCATCTAATATCCATTACGCAAACCACATGTAGAACACAAATCAAAAGAACTTTTCAAGGGTTCAAATGGGGTTAAGGGAAAGATGAGAAATGATATGGATGTGAGAGTGCAAAACTAAAGAGACTAATAAAGCATTGGGGGTATGGATTCAAACAAACAAACAAAAAATTAAAATGGAATCTAACATCACAAATTTCAACATTAATTAACTTCTCTTTTTCACTCACTTTTTCCATTTATTTTTCCTTTTTTTTAGCCCTTTTTTTTTTTCCTTTTTCTTATTAATTTCTTTTCTTTTTTTTTTCCTTTCATTTGTTTCTTCTCTCTTTTTTTTTTCTTTGACCATTGTAATGATCACATTTGCCTTTTTACTAAATAATTAGCATACCCCCACACTTGTTCAAAAATTCATTCCATTAATGAATCAAATCCTCTACTAATTCCTAAGGTTAGGTAAAGACATTAAAGGTTTGGGATCATTAATGGGCTACACAACAAGAAAAAAGGGATCAATTAGGCTCAAAGGGCCTCATCATTGGTAAATTGCAAGGTTGGTTAATGGAACTAAAGTGGCTCAATCGATGAATGTCTTAATCGTATTCATGCATGCATATGCCAATTTAATCTCAAAAAGATTCAAAGCAAATTCTAGCCATGGGAGAATATCACACACTAAATAGAAGAAGAAATTGATATACATCTTCAGTTCATAGGCTCAAGTTCGAATTGGACTTGAGACTCTTGATAAGAAATTTTAGCCTTTCTCATAACTTTCCAATGATATAAGTATAAAGCCACTTTGAGGTCTAGAACTCTATATACAACCAAAGGCTTAAAATAGTGTCAGTTTATCAAATTAATTTTAATTAATCTAACCAAATCATGAAACAATCACAAGTATTCTAATTTGCACAAAATCATAATAAAAGACTAAATAAAGAAGAGGTATAAAATATGTAAATGCTACACTAATCAAACAAGTTACTAATTATGCACAAGGAGGCAAATAGCGGTACTTTAATTATTTTAAACACATTAATATCACCAATTTAATTCAAACTATAACATCTGTGTGTATACATATACACATGCATAAAAAATAACGTGAAAAGTAATATATACAGACATTATTGTTCTATTATTAATTAAATTATATTTATTATTGGATAATGTCATGAAAAACATAAGAAAATATTTAAGTTGAATATAAAAACTTCCAAACTGATCATAATAGTATGTTTACTATATATTTTGTTAAATAATGCTAAGTACTGGTTGATAAAAAGAAAAAAAAAATACAATAATATAGCATACTTAAAATCTCCAGTTCACTCAATGATATTCTCATCATCTTCTTTCCATTGCAGAGGCATTAGGTTCGATGTTGAGTTTTCCTGCAAAAAAGTAAAAAATAAAGATATTTAAACAAAAAAAAATAAGTGAAATGTAAATAAATTAAATACATTTTAAAAGTACATTATATACTTAAAGCTTATAAATTCACTGTCTCAATGAGTTATACAATATTTTCAAGCACTAAATCTGAAAGCTCATCAAATTTCTAATGAAATTATGGCCATTGCAACAAGATTATGGGCAATTTCATTTGACATAAATAAACTGGTGTTTTAACAAGAAATCCAACCAATGCAGAAAATTCAATTTATAAATTCAAAACTTTAAGTATTTCTGGAATGCACATTTTATGCCACAAATTCATGCCAAGCCTCATATGGATCTCAAATCCCCGACTCACAAGGTACAAACATTATAGAGATCAAAGAGGAATACAACATAGTTTGGAGATTTGGGTATAGATAGCGTGAATAGATGGTTAAATTTTA
>JANHAO010025272.1:0-11413 GCA_026873985.1 Saraca asoca
CTAAATCGATTTGCATGAAAGAAGGCCAAGAAAACAAGGAGTAACGAAGAAAACTTAACAAAATGGTTAACGAAAGTAGTCAATTGAAGTAAAATTTTAAAATTTGATTCTGAATTAATGTTTTATTAACTTTCAGAACTAAAGTGATGTCTTTTAATTCTTTTCTAAACAAAATTGATAATTTACCTTCCAGTTAATTATCTAGGACATTCAAAATGAAGAATTGCAGGTTATGATGCTAGCTATTTTTTTTTTCAATAAAGTAATGGGGTAGTAATTCTTTGTAAGAAACAAATATTAAATTCCTAATCAAGTTTTACCCATATTCCCGATATACACACTACTTGAAGCGATGAGTGCAAAATTTAAAGTCCAACCGGGGGTTTTAACCCAGCGGTCTACGTCAGAATTCGTACAAACCAGGTTTAAACGGATGAGATTTGTTTCGTCCGCTTTTGAACGGATTAGTATATTTGTGATTAGGTCTAGTTTGTAACTAAAACGGATTAATCAACTGATTAGATTGTTTTTTTAATTTCTAATAATTGACTTATATATAATATATATTCTCTAGATTATATGATATATTTAGTATATATTAGTCTCATTAATTATACTTTTTTATTTCTCTTCAATTTTTTAAGATAACAATGCATAAAGCAAGGCCTAATTTTTTTAAAAAATAACTAATAAGGCATTGGCCTGTAGATCTATTGACGTCCGCACAGGCATGATCTATTGGATCCAATCCATTTCCCAAATATTTAATTCTTTTCTCTGCAAAATATGAGTTTGTTGGTTTGATCAGCAAACCTCAAGCACATTTAATGCTCCCTAAGTAACACATCCACAAACACAATGATTTATATAGACAGATGTCTCTCTAAGTGGTGGACCTCATTCTTTGTGCACATATACATGCACAATTTGCATTCAACAAAGTAGGGTTTGAAGAATAGAGAGCACTGATGGGAGTCAAAGCAAGTATTATCTTTCATTGATCTTGAGAAGCAAGAGATGGAAGGGATAGTGCTTAACTTCTTGAAGAATGCATGATAATCAAAGACAATTAATTAATATTACTTTATCTAAAGAAAAGCAAGAAGACATGAAGCTTTTCATTTTTATTATCCTGATTCAGAGAGAATTATTTTGCCCTAATAAGCTTCACATGGTCTCTTTTTTTATTATTCATTAAATTAGTTAATTTCTTTGTTTGCCTAAAAGCTTTACTTTTAACAATTATTTTATATTTATATTTTTAGGATAGGACTCTTTAACTTTAATGTTGGCTCATTTTTATTTTGTCGCTATAGATTAAAGCATATCACTTTTTCATTGATAAAGCATGTCACTTTAATTCTTGCGAGCACATAACCATTCCATAATATTTTATTTAATTTCAGATGAGTAACATTAAAATATTATATTGGGAGGTGACACTAGTCACAATTACTAGAAATGTTGTGCAATTTAAATAATAAATTCAAAAGTAGTATATTTGACCAAATATTTTAAAAAGTGTACTATATTGGCAAAAAAAGGCCAACCGTTCCAATTTTTCATAAATCGTAAATGAGATGACTTAAACTTTTGACTGTCGCTTTTACTCATAAAAAAATTTACTACTATTTATAAGAGATATCTCATATATATGAGCTTTATTTTTCTTATTATCTTTATATATATAATAAAGAGTTTTTAGACTTTCACAGTGGTCTGCTTCTTAAATCGATTTAATCAGACTAATTTAAGTCAGATTTAATAAATTTATGTGAATTTTTATCTTCATATAATCTCCCACTAAATTCAAATCAAATACAGTAATTAAACAGAAAATTAAATTCTTTTATTTTATTATTGTTAAATAACTATTAAATTAATGATTAGCCGTATATGAAAAGTAATATTTTAAAAAATGAATCAGTTATTGAATTGGTCCAATTAATGATTTAAGGTTTAATAGTCTAATTAGTGTTGAATTAAGAATAAATTAGGACTTTAATATACATTAAAAATATAATATAAAATAATGAAAATAACTAAATATCACATAAAATTAAATTTATGTATATAAATATGAAAATAACCCAAGGCATATAAAATCTTTTTATAACTTGACAAATTCATAATTTATATTATCACAAAAACACTCCGATATGACTTTCATCAATAGAAAATAAGATTATGATTCACTATTTGGGATATTAAACTTTCAATGTCTAATATTAAATAAAATAATATTATTTTGAAGTAAAAGAAAATAAAAAAAACTTATTCAAACGGTTGAATCATAATTAATTTGTTATTGGTTCATCAGTCCTTTGAACCATTTTTACAAAACTGATTTTAAAATTGATCAGATCAATTTCATAACCATTCATAATTTTTTTCGGTTAAATTAGTCCTACCAATCCGGTTTTTGTAGTATTGATGAAAAGTCTTTCTAAATTAACGGCAACTGAATGCACGAATTAAATGCTCTGTGATTAGCCATTGTGGCCATAAATCATTACATGTTCCGGTTTAGCACTAAAACTAATAATTAATTAATATTTTTTATGTTTATTCAAATTTTAGGAGAATGATTTTAAACCTTTTAAAATTTTAATAGTATAATTTATAGATTTTTAAAATTATATATATATAATGTTTAAAGAGCTAAACTGTATGTTGCACTTTAATTAATTAATTGTGGCTTATTTTATAGAGAAAAGTGTTCAATGCATATGGTCTTTAACAAACTACATATGTTATTTCTTCTTTTAGAAAGGATTCAAACATCCATTAATAATTTAAAATATTCTCAAAATTCAAATCATAAAACTAATAAATTAATAAATAAATAAGACATTCGATATACATTTCTAATCTTGTAACGCAAGAAGTAAAATTTTCAATAAAATATATATAATACATTGCATGATCAGAATTAAAATAAATAAATAATTAACATTTTTATTTTAGTTTAAACTTTAGAGATAATTTATAGTTCTTTTTTTAAAGTTAAAGATCTAATCTATGAACTTTTAAAATTTAAGAGATAAGTTTCATTGAATGAAAATTAAGGGATATAAAATATAGTCCCCCTTAATCAGTGGATACTAATTCAAGTGAATCACATAGTAGTATCTGATAGTGAACTCCATTTTCAGCCATGCGTTGCTAGGCCAAACAACGACCTCGTGTGTATTTACTTTAATGGCGGAGCAATAACATAATTCATCATTGTGGCCTTATTCATATGATTAGACGTGGATGCCCGGATTCAGGAAAACATCATGACATGTCATGGAATGGGCAATTTGGTTAGTTATCAGCGCACAATAAATATATATATATATATATATATATATTATTTTTATAAGATAGTGGGAATAAAAAGAATAAAAATTAAAATATCATTAAAAGTTCTATGATAATTTAGAAAAAATCATATGATAAGATTATATGTGACATAATTTTATCTAAATTAATAATACTTGTTTCAAAATAGATAGATCATGTAATATTTAAAACTGATAAAATTAGTGTAATTTAAATTTTAAAAAAATTCTCGTGTGTGAAGAAAATTATAATTATATATAGTGAAAGTGACTTAAACAAAGAGGTTTGTCATTCGATGGTTAATAACTATCCAATGTTATTTTTGGTGGGAGCTTTTTTTTTTCTCAATTTTGATGATGGTTGATCATGATCTTGTTGAAAAATGCGTATAGTTAACAATCTCCTTTAAAGAAAGATTCTAAGTAGAAAATAAATAGACACAAAATACATTAATTTATATGTAAGTTATTAGATTTAGTCTACTGATGAGAAATTTGTATACTACTTATAATTTAAGATTAAATATTCCTGCCGTTAGAATTTATGTAAATAATATAAATTTTATATAAAAATTTTATAAGATTATACATGTCATAATGTCAATGGATTATGTCTATTTCTCACCAATTTATACCATAGATAATATTTACTAAGTATTTTTGTCAAAGGCAAAACCAACTTGTTGTAGATTTGCAAGGAATAAGAAGTGGAATTTGAGGCGTACGGCAGCATACTTATGCCCTGACGCTTATCAAAAACAAATTATGTTGCAGTTATCATCAAAATTAAGATAAATTACATTCATATTTTTATTTTCGAAAATATTATATTTATCTTATTTTTTTATTCAAATTTACACTCACATTTTTTGAGTCAAGAAATTGTAAGGTACACTTGTACTTAATAGAAAAATAAAAAGAAGTTTCTGTTTTTCAAGTAATTGTCAAGGTAACTAGTAATGGTATCTTTGGTCTATCAAGAAAAAGGAGGCTATAGCAACATAGCCGAGCTACCTTACATTTTCTTTTTATTTTTTTCTTCAATAGTGTTATATTCTCACTTCAATTCTCAGTCTTCTATCTTCACAAATGCTCATAGCTACGTGGAATCCACCTTCAATCTCACAAATTTGTAAGAGTCTCAACACATGAGTTGAGGGTTGATATTAAATTATGAGATAAATAAGTCTTTAATGAAGCACTTTGAAATTAAGATCATGCTAGTGTCTAATTTTTTTAACTTTTTAAAACTTATATGAAAATTTATCATTTTTAACAAAAAAAATTAATTTTTTAATTTTTCATAAAGTAGTGTAATTTTTTATATGATAAATAAATAAAAAGTTGTATTGTTGTCAAACAAAGTTGTAATATAATTTTTTTTGAAAGATTAATAATTTTTTATAAAATATATTTAATTTTGATATATTAATAATATAAAATCATTTAAATTATTATCACCTATTCGTATGTTATCATATACGTCATTAAAAATTATAAAATTTTTTTTACTGTTAATAACATTTTTAATTTTTTTATCTGATGCAATACTTTTTTACACTCACGGTCTATCAAACTCTTTTGTTTTTTATTTTTTATAAACGTTGCAACTAAAGTATGGCTGCCAATTGTTTTGGTCCCACAAATAAACCAAGTTCAAGGTTTACTTCTTTTTTTTCTATTTTATATAAATAAACGCCAAGGTTTCAGTGCAATGCCTCTATCTATACTTCCGCTTGCACCTTGCTTAGTTGCTTGTTACTTATGTAAAAGTAAAAAAAAAAAAAATGTTTTGACTATGAATTTATTTATGGGAGGAGAACAATTTCTTTTCTTCCTTATTTTGTATTGAAAATCATTTTAATGGATAGCTTCAAAGCTTTTGATCGTTGCCGGTCACTTTTCTACTCGTTCTTTAGCTTTAAAACCAACTTTTCCAACGGAATCTTTGAACACTTCAAATTGCTTATTCAACTATTTTTAAGTTATGCAAGTCTTGTATGTATTGAAGAAATTCAGTTTTTTGGATTCTAACAATAATATTGTTAGAAACAAAAACCTAATGAAAAATTTTGCATAATAACGATGGGAAGTAGAGGGTATAGAGAAAGTAGAGGATGTACTTTTTGCTTCTTTCGTTGATAAACAAATAGCTTATACATAGGCTAATACATAACTGAAAGCAACATAAAAATAGGAACTATCCCACATTTTCTTAACAATCCCTCCCTTAAACTGATGTTTTAAGCATAACATCCAGTTTAATAAGAGTTCAACTTTAAAGCTCCCCATCCCTCGAATTGAAACATTTGAAATACAAATACCAAGTAGCTTTCTGGGCTTTTGAAATGCAAGAAACTTGAGAGGTTTGGTTAGAATGTCAGTGACCTGGTCTTCTCTTCTATCATAAATAAGATTAATGACTCCATCATTCCTGAGATCCCTCAAGAAATGATATTTCACATCTATATGTTTGCTTTGAACATGTAAAACTAAATTTTTTGAAAGCTTTATTGTTGAACTGTTGTCACAATAATTTGAATAGGTCCATCCTCCTTGAAATGCAACTCTTTAAAGATTTTCTTTAGCCAAATAGCTTGACAAGCACAAGCTGTTGCAACAACAAATTCAACTTTGGTGGATGATAATGTGATAACAAGTTGCTTCTTTGATGACCATGAAATAGCTTTTGTCCTGTTGACGGTCGATTTTGATAATCGGTCAACCAGAGGTTCTGGGAACCAAACTACTGTCAAATTGTGTAAAGTATGACGAAATAAGAAAAGATTCAAAGGAAGGGAAGGGAAATCAAAGAGAAGTTTTTATCATGGTTCGGCCAAAGTTCAGATGACCCCTACATTCACAGTGATTGTATTTGCTTTTTTTAAGTATTTTCTTACTATACAAACATACATGAGAGAATATTTTCGCGGAGCTTCTACGTTTGTTTTTTCTTATATTCCTATTATGGCTATCCTGTCCCATTTATATAAGTTGTGAGGGTTACAAATCATAATTTATCAATATAGAACTATGTTTACATCTGTGCTAAGTATTAAATGCTAGGTGCCAAGTAATAAATGCTGGGCAAATCATTGTCGGACTCTGGGGGCTGTTTTACGAGTTGGTAGAGTACTTAGACTCTATCTGTTAGACATTAGTTATTTCCCTTGATGCAGAGGAGAGCTCGTCATCACTTTCGTTGATCAAGGCTTGTGAGCTTGCATCGTGCAATCTGTCACATGGCCCCCAGTGACCTTACTTCCAGTTAGGCCGTGCCTTTCTACTTTGACTATCGATTCTCTGGGCTTCAGCTGACCTTCTTCGCCCAATTCAAGAAATTTCCACAAGATTAGCCCCCTAACTTATAGTTCACTTTGTGAGTTAGGAGTTATTAATTTACTTTCCAGAGAAGAGACCTCTGCTCGTGACATGACTTGCCCAATGACGAATTGCATATCTTATATGAGGATCATAGGTAGATAGCGATGTGAATTGATTGATGCATAAGTCATGCTTTGATTTCAATGACTCCATGAACAATTGCATGCGCTCTTGGCATGGCAAAGCGAGGAGCCTTTTGGTGTGGTTGAGCCAAGTGAAGACGTAAGGGTAGTTTGCTGCTCCAATAGGGCAATTGAGCGCACCTGATTTGAAGAAGAGACGAGCTCTGGAAGCTTAGTGCGTTTGTACCAGGTGTGCCCCAGCTGGAGCTCTGGAGGCTTAGTTCATTTGCACCAGATGTGTCTGAGCTGGATTTTGAGCTTTGGAGGCTTAGGGCATTTGCACCAGGTGTGCCCGAGCTAGATTGTAAGCTCTGGAGGCTTAATGCATTTGCACTAGGTGTGCCCGAGTTAGATTGTGAGATCTGGAGGCTTAGTACGTTTGCACCAGGTGTGCCCGAGTTGGATCGTGAGCTCTAGAGGCTTAATACATTTGTACCAGGTGTGCCCGAGCTGGATCGTGAGCTCTAGAGGCATAGTGCATTTGTACTAGGTGTGCCCAAGCTAGATCGTGAGCTCTGAAGGCTTAGTGCATTTGCACCAGGTGTGCTGAGCTAGATCGTGAGCTCTAAAGGCTTAGTGCATTTGCATCAGGTGTGCCCGAGCTAGATGGTAAGCTTTGGAGGCTTAGCGCGTTTGCATTAGGTGTGCCCGAGGTGGATCGTGAGCTCTGGAGGCTTAGTGCATTTGCAACGGGTGTGCCCAAGCTGGATCATGAGCTCTGGAGGCTTAGTGCATTTGCACTAGGTGTGCCTGAGTTGGTTTGTGAGCTTTGAAGGCTTAGTGCATTTACACCAGGTGTGCTCGAACTAGATGGTGAGCTCCGAAGGCTTAGTGCATTTGCACCAACTGTGCCAAGCTGGATTGATGTGAGCAATGAGGCATCTACATATTGGTTAGAGGTTGTACAATAGTCACAAGCAATGGATCGTGTAGGGGCTAGATGTGTAGTTTGCTTCTTTATTGTTTACCATCTATAAGGGGTTTGAAGCATTTGTTTCATGCGTGTCTCTTTGATACTGTAGCCAGCGCAATGATTATCATGTTCAGTGGATACGCCTTGGCTTTAAATGCTGATACGCGTTAGTTCGTTAGATCATGGGTCATTTGAGGAGTTTCTAAATTCGACGGTTTGATTCATTTGAAATAAAATTAGCAAGGACCTTCCCCCTTTCTTTATTTGCCGAAGCCATACACCTTTTTGCTCTTTCTTTTCTTTGTCCCAGGGATTATCTGCCACTCCTCTCCAGTCCTAGCCTTATTTTAACTTTCTAGTTTTGTCAAGCCAGGCCATTAATTGCTGGTTCTCCACTTTTGCCTGTATTTTCAGACTGCTTCCTGGTTCGACAAGGTGAGTTTCTATCCCTATTCTGGCATTTTGTATTTTTGATTCTAAAATCTTCGTGAATGTGCTTGTTGTTAACGAGAAATCAGGACATGGATGAGTTTTTATTTGTTCTGCTGGTAGCGGTTAGGGCCTTAGGTGGTGGTAGAGTTTTTTAGTTTTTTGGGCGCTTCTGGCTTAGCATTTGGAACCCTTGCTTATGGTCCATAGATCTAGGTGGTCCGAGGCTGTAGCCATTTTCCTCTTAGGTTGAATCATTTATGGATTCGTGGCCTATTTTGTCTTGTGGCCTGATTATTTTTCTTCCTTCCTCTTGTAGATGTCTCAACCCTATAGACGTCACCGCTACCTAATAGTTAGTAAGGATTCTGAGTCCAAGGGGAGCGAGGGGACATTTCATGCTACTGGGTATGCGACCTCCCAAAGTGGTGAGGTCACCAGTGGGTTTGTGGCTTGCACTGGGCCAAAGGGGTCTGGTGCTGCTTTTCCTTTTAAGCATTTCTCTTCTAGTATCAAACCTAAAGAAATGAGGGGAATTATGGAGGCGTATTTCTTTCTAAGAAGCTGCCATGTGATGGTACCGTCTCGTGATGATCATGTTGCACACCCTCCTTAGAGGTTTATGACTATCAGCATCCACCACCTCAACGTGGGTTTTCGGTTCCCAGTCCCCCCATACATAATTGATTTCCTGAATGAACTAGGACTTGCACTAGCCCAACTGACCTCTAACACATATTCTGCCTTAATCTCTCTTGTATTGATCCACCTTCAGAACGGTCTTCGTCCCCCTAGCGCAAGAGTTCTTTGGTTTCTCTACAACATTAAGGGCGCTGGGAGGCAGGAGGGTAATTACTACCTTTCACCTTGTCCCTCGAAGTATAAGAAGGCATTGCCTCAAGGAAATGCCTGAGGGAAATCCAATGTGGTTCCTTATAAGACCCCATTGGTTCTATATGTCTTGCCTATCCTTGCATCATCTTTAGAACCTTTCATTTGTATGGAATCCGGGTGAGTGAGCTAAAGAGGATGCCAGTCCTCCATTGTTTTATTTTAATCTGAGCCTAATATTTTGTTATGCTTCTTGCAGATAGAGTTCGAAAGGAGAGATTGAAGCTGAGTGCAGAAGAGATCGAGGTTTTGGATCAACTTTTCATTTTCGATGATCTCTCTAATAATTCAAGGTTCAACAAAGAGCTCTTGCAAGCTTACGGGCTTTCTCCCACTCTTGGTGTCAAACTCATTGATAGTTCGTGTGATATCAGAGTTCATAGATCGAGAGAAATTTCCTCGACTGATTTCAATGAACAGGTTGACATGAGTCGAGTTACCTTGTTGAGCCTCCTTCGAGGCCTAAGTGGGTCGTTGCTTCTACTTCCACTCATACTGACCATCCTACCTCCTCCATGGCCGCTCTGAAGCCTACTCAGGCTGGCCTACCTTCTTCTTTTGTGATTGCTCCAACTCCAACTTAGACTAGCCTCCCTTTTAGCCTATCAACAGTGAAGGAGACTTTGCTCCCCCTGGCTCCTACTTTGTAGCATAGACTAACTGAGGTCAAGAAAGAGACGACGAGGTCTCCGGGCCAGAGGGATGAGACTTCCGCTGAACCTTCTTCCAAAAGGCAGAGGGTTGATAAAGGGAAGAAGTTTGCTACTAGTCCAACGGCATAGCTTAAGGGTGTTCTAAAACATCTGACCAGAGAATTGGGGGGCAAGTCTTTGGCCCTTTACAATATCATTCATGATAACACGGACCAAATTCTGGGGGCTAATATTGCATCCTTAGAGGATAATAGAATTCAAGGTAGCATCCTGATGGAGGTTTTAGCCAGCTATTGCTTATTAGTTAGTGTTGTTCTCTTCTTGCCTTTTCTAGTTTTTGCTTGTGTTATGATTTCTTATCATTTTCTCCAAAGGGCATTGGAGGTAATCAAGCAAAGAAATGAGTGTTTGAGCTGGGAAAGGGAAAAGCATAAGCTCGAGGCCAGCCTCACTGCAGCTACTAATGAGCTGATAGAGTTAAAAAAGAAGTTGGAGAATGTTGAAACTCAGCTACAAAGAGCCAATGCCACAGTAAAAAAGGTTGAGGAGTCCTTTGCTTGCAAGATAGCCAACTTTTCTTCGAAGCTACGCAGGGCTCATGATGAGCTTCAAAAGAGTAGAGAGGACATATTCTCTCTAGCACAGAGGGCTAAGAGTTTCTAGAAACGACTAGAAGCTGTCCAAAAGAGGATAGACCATGCTGTGGAGAGAGCAAAGCGGGATGAAGAGGCCTCCAAACAAGCTGAAGAGAGGGCCACGTGTGTCAAAGCAGAGGCTACCAAAGTGAGTGAGGAGACTTTTGCCATGGTTGATTAGGCTCGGGAAGCTACAGTTTCTCATACTACTGACAGTTTCATATACACCCTGTGGTTAAATCGTCCAAACCTCGATTTTTCTTTCTTTAGCAGGGAGATTATGGATGTCCTCTTAGTTCGAAGGCTTCTCCTAGTGTAGCACGTTAATAATTTTATTTTCTCGTTGTTTTTGTACTTTCCTCAACTTGTGACTGAGACACCTTTATCCTGACTTCTAATCCTACCGATCTTCTCCTTCTCCCTTTTTTTTGATTGGTCCTACTAGCGACCTGCTTATATCCTCGTAGGTTGTATTGGATCGCAGGAAATGAGGTCCGAGCCTTTTTATCCTGTGACGCCAATAACGAGTCTATCTTCGCAAAATGTAGTCATTTTCCTCGAATTTAAGTAAACATCACTAGAAAAATATTGAAGAGCATGCTAAGCTGAAAAGTGGTTCCTTTAATTTAAAACTTCCAGGAATAGCTACAAATTAACATAGCCAAATTCACTTTATTGATAATAAGGCTAGAGATCTTCGGCATTCCAAGCTTGAGGGAATTCTGCCCCTTCAGTGTTTGTGAGGTGGTATCCTCTAGTCTTTAATCTTTCTTTTATAACGTATGGACCTTCCCAATTAAGGCCCAATGTTCCTTCCTTAGGATTATGGCCTCCTAGCTGGATGAGGCGTAGGACATGGTCGCATGATTTGAAACTCCAAGCTCATACTTTTCGATTGAAATATCGTGCTTGTTAGTGTAGGGTGCCCTAGACCAATTTGATTGAGTCCTATCACATCCACAACTAAATACTCTATGGATTGGATATTAAGGGTTGATTATTCATCTTATATTGCATTCATCGTGTATTGCATACTTAAGATGAAGCCCATGGTGAGAAG
>JANHAO010025273.1:0-11408 GCA_026873985.1 Saraca asoca
AAATTATTAAAATTTAATTAAAATTAAGTAAAATAACTATAATGATTCAATTTTAAAATTTTAAATTATTAAAATTTAATTAAAAATCGATTAAAATTACAATTAAGGGAAAAAGAGAGAGAGAGAGAGAGAGAGAGAGAGAGACAACCTTTCTAAACTACCTTATTTTTAGAAATTGTCTTTTCTATTCATTTCTTGTTGACTTTCTAAAACTGGCATCTTGTCTCTTTAGTCCTTGATACCTGCAAGTTCAAGAACAACACCCAGAAGTTGTTGATTCGTCTAACACTAATTCATATCAAATAAAGCTTGCTGTGGTACTGAGTTTACATCAGCATTAGTTGTTACACAGAGATCATGAGATGTGCAGAATTTTCTATTTTTAGTCATTAGAAATAGCATGCCAATGAAATTGAAGGCGTGGCTGTGTCGAAGATCCAAAGGCTGGTAGAAGAACAAAATGTCATACTTCAAGAAAAATGGGGTTTCATATTTTGTAAAGAAATACTGACACCTCTTTCATTTCTCTCTATCATTATTATTTTTTGAAATCTATATTTTAATTCCAGTATATAACTCTTGCATTCAAACTCAAAACTGAAATATGAAACAGCCGCGTATCCCATTTGAAAATGCATCACATGAGGACATCTGTCCTTTGGAGTTGGGCCAACAGTGCTTTTGTTCATTAGGCTGTGAAATTAGCAATGGGAATGCAATTTATGGAAGCTGTAAGCACACAAAATTAATCAGTTGTAAAATTCTAAATTTTATAGAAAGTACTTTTTGAAGAAAATGTATTTCTAAAAAATGAATTATTTTTCATTGTCTGGGTAACGTAAGAGAAAATACTTTCTCTTATTTGATATATAAAAGTAAATTATTTTCTTTTATTAAAAAATATTATTATACATGTATATATCATATTTAAAATCATAATGCACAATAATGATTTTATTATCATAATATTTTTATGATAAAAGTCAATAAATTTTTACTTGTAAAAAATAAAAATTAAGTACATTTTACTCTAAAAACAACATCCAAAAAAGAATATTCTAATTCTTCTTTTCCATCGTTATCATTTCTTCATAAATTTTATATTCAGTTAAATTTAGTCAAAATTGTTAACTCTATTTGTCAACTTTATTAATTATTTAAATAATTTCTTAACACAATTTTTAATATAATTATTGAATTATTAATATTTGTAGAAATGAAAAAGGAGAGAGAAGATAAGAGATATAAAAGAGAGAGAGAAAAAGGGAGAGTGGGGGAAGAATGGAAAAATAAAAAGGGAAAAAGGGCATGAAGGAGAAAGAGGAGAGAAAGAAAATAATAAGAAAGAAGGAAGGAGGAAAAAAGGAGATAAAAATAGAAAGGAAGAGAGAAAGATAGGAGAGAGAATAAAGGGAAGTAGAGAGGGTAAGGAGATAAAAATAGGAGAGAGATAAAAAAAAGTAAAAAAAAAAGATAATGAGATTATGTAATATAAGATGATTTAAAAAAATGATTTATTTTAATTAAAAGAGGAAATCATTTTCTCTCAAATACGCTATTATTTTCTGTTGACCAAAATTTACTTTTTGGTGACCAACTTTTATATTGGCGCTAAACATAGAAAAATGGTTTATAAAAAAGTATTTTTCTCTCAGATAAATGGATGCATTTTTTCATTTTCTCAAGTGATAGCTCATGATCTGCTAATAGCAAACTGGTTAATTATTCTCCTTTTTCATAGCTTAGTTTACATAGGATTATCTTTTATTCTCTTTTTTCTCTCTATTTCTCTCTTAATTTTTTATTAATATTTTTTTATCTCCATCATTGTTACATAGAAATCATAAGATATATTTGATTTTCTCGATGTTAGAAAGCAACGTGATTTTAAATTACAAATTATAGTTGTAATTATGATTGTATCATGATAATGATAATTATAAAAAAAAAAAAAGCAAATATTAAGGAGAAAAGTGTCACAAATTACAGACCATCTAAATTAGGAAGATTACTTAAGCAGAAATTTCATTCTCCGATTGTACTAGAAGAGGAATCTCATTAACAGTACTCTTAGTGGTATAATAAGGTTTAATATTATGAATAAAGTTCTTATTTTTTAATATTTTAAATTTAAATTTAGGACATTACATAATTGTATTAAATAATAAAAAAAGAATAAATATTTTATCTTTTAATATTTTGAATTTAAATTCAAAAAATTACCTGAGTATTAAATCACTAATTACTACTTCTGTTTAAAAAAAATGAGAAAAGAAAAAAAAATTGTATTGGTTGATAGACAACTTTAATAACATGGTTCATAATCACCGGCAAAGCACTAGACTTAAAAGGACTAATATTATGAGCTTTTCTTCGGTATGATTTTTTAAAAAAACCATATTGATACTTATTTTTTATCTTTATTTTATTGTTCTAACATTAAACATTTGTGAATTAACATGTTTAATAATGGCAGGAGGAACCCAAATTTTAATGGAAAAGACCTGAGAATCCAAAGAAGTGGAATATATAAGAAAATATTTATTAATAGATTTAGATTCTGACATTAAGCAAAAAGATTCAAAAATGGAGTAAATATAAAGAAAGTAATATCAGAAGATATAAAATAACAAACTAATTTAGAGCAATAACATAGATACCTTTTTGAGTTCAAGAGTACTCAAGAAAAATACATTTCAAAGACTAGGGGTTTAACTTAGAAATTTGAGGACGATGATTCTGAACAAAATATATATAGCTAAAGACATGTGGAATGAAAAGAAACAATGTCTAAAAAGGAAACAAAAGAGAATAAGGTATCGACCATCAAGAATTGAAGATGGCATGTGATTAATCAAGAAATAGGATATGAAAACTGCATCTACTCAAAATACTTTAGACACTTCCATTTGAAACAAGAGAGCACGAGCAACCTCCATTAAGTGACCTTTTTTTTTAGCTACTCCATTTTGTTGTAGAGTAACTACACAGAATGACTAATGAATTATACTGTATTGTGCATATATGAGGAAAATTGAGCTGAAAAGTATTCTTTAGCATTATCCATTCGCAAGTTATATATAAATGTTTGAAATTAATTCTTAATTTCAACATGAAGGGCATAAAAAATATAAAATAACTTTAATCAACTTTTCATCAAATAAACCTAACTAACTCTTAAATAATTATCAACAAAAGTAACAAAATAACGAAAATCAGATTTCAAAACAAGTGGACAAGGACCCCAAACATTTAAATATATTAACTCAAAAAGAGATGCAACTCGTTTATTGACTTAAGGAACATAAGATTAACGATATGGTTTAGCAAACTGACATGAATCACAATCTAAGTAGAAATAAAACTTAAAACTAGGACATAATTTTTTAAAAGACACTAAGCAGGGATGACTCAAATGACAATGTAACTGGCATGAAGTGAATGTATTAGCAATAGCAATCGGTTGAGGAACTTTTTCATCAGGCACATACAACCCACTAGATTCATATCATTTACCAAAAACTTTCTTTGTCAAAAGATCCTGAAAAACACAATAACCAAGAAAAAAAAACATCGCAATTATAGGTACGTGTTAATTGACTAACCAAAGGCAAATTGAATAGGAACTTGGAAAACATAAAACATTGGATGAAGAAATATTAAGTGCAACATTAATTGTACCACTTCAAACAACAGAAGTAATAAACCCATTAGCTAAAGTAATACGAAAGGTAGAGGAGTAGTAAAAAGAAGACAGGATACCTATATTACCTATCATATGATTAGTAGCACCTAAATTGATAACTCAACTAATATTGGAACTGGAAAGGCACATAATAGGATTACCTGCTTGAATCACAGTAACGATGGATTAGATGGGTGACAATTACTAAAAGGCTAGGAATTGAAGATATCAAACATAATCTTATTTAGATATGATTTTGCATTGAATAGGCTTAAGCTCTTATGTAGGAGTACTAGTTGTAGTATATGTAAACCAAGATGGTGGTGCTTTTTTCAATTTAGTACAATTCATCTAGATATGACTAGGCTCTTTGCAATAATGACATATGTGAGTACTCCACTACTACCACAACCCCCTTAAGTACCAAATCCAATCAAAGCAGATGGTTTACATGATAAAGACTTGAAAAATGTAGAATCAGAGGCTGAAGCATCCATGATAAAGACTTGAACTAGAAAACTATAAAAAATAACCCAGAATATACCAAAAAATTAGAAAATCATAGATATAGTTAACAAACCACAAAATCGTCCACAGTGAAAGGTTCAGAAGCTGACGGGGGTGTTGCCACTAAAAAGATGTCGTCGGAAACACCGCCACAAGCTCCCACTCTCCTTTGTATGTGGGCCTTACACACCACTCAAAACAAGGCACATGTATTGCATGCACCACTTAGAACAATTTTTTGGTCCCCAATTGACCCTTTCGTCAACTCAGTTCTACCATTTTCCCCCTCAAGCACACTGAACTCCTCTAGACAAAGATGTTTTCACCAAAAATCGATGACTACCTACTGCCAAAAAATTTGTATCTAGACATTGTATACTTTATGGCAAACATGCAATCTAGGATTGTCGTCGAATTGAAATTGTTGTAACTCATAACATCAAGAAAGAAAGAAGAAAAAGTAAGAGAGGGTTAGGTTTTGCTGAAGAGAATATTGGATTTTGTTGATTAGGCAAGAGTAGAGAAAGAAGATATTTAGGGTTTTTTGAGTTTAGGAGGCTCTAGATACTATATTAAGAGAAAATATTGTCAAGCTATGCTTAATAATGTGATAGGTAATCTATTTATATTGAAAAATACATTTACGAAGTAGGGATTACAATAGGTTCATGATTCATTAACTTATTTAGGTCCATAACTTAACTAACATATTTAGTAACATACATGATTACTTGAATTATTGCTTAAATAATTGTTTGATTATAAAGGATGAAAGGGAATTGGAAAAGTAGAATGGATACCAAATTGAGAGATTTTTAGGAATCCAACTTTGCGTATTCTAATGAACATAAACTTTTAGGTTTATCATTTTTTTTTGAAACATATGTATTTTCAAGGAATTTATTAGAAGTTCATTTTTACAATTTAAGTTTAAGTTCTTCAAATAATTATTATTCTGAGATGTCACAAAGAATCTTAGAAAAGTATTATAAATATATTTTCCAATGTTTTATTCATTATTTATAAATTCTTTGGAATCAATTATTTTATTTGCACAATAAAATTTATATTAAAGTTGTTTTCACTTGTTATAATAATTTATTTCTTTATGATTTAAATCTATAATTTTCTTTTCAAGGTAATAAAGTGTTTCATAAGAGAATATGTTTAAATTTTATATTATTCATTTCATAAGCATTTCGCATGAATAGGAATGATAAAGAAATTAGAGAGTTATAGTAGGCTGAAGACAATTATAGTTGAAAGGAATTCAATAGATGATATATAAAGGAATTAAAAAGTTTTAGATATGTTTGTATTTAAGAATTAAGATGTAAAAGTGAGATCTAGAAAACCTATATGCACTAGATGATGAATTATTTACAGAACTATTTTTCGTCACATGGTTGTGTAAGCTGTGACTTATGGTGTGATGTAAGATGGCATAAAGCTTAAGAAACTTATTTAATATCTGGAGGAACATGTGATTTATTTAATAGATATCACTCTTCCATGACTCACCAAATATCAGTATAATTTGTACACATGTTTTGCTAGGTTAAAGGATCAAAGAACCTTAATAAGACAAGTCTATAATTATGATATGAAAATAGTAATAGTATGATTAATGATGGTTAATGAGGATAAGGAAAATAAGATAAAAAGGAAGTATTGGAGACATATGTGTATTTATGGATATTATATATATATATATATGTCTCTGTGTGTTGTATAAATTATATTTACGTGTATGACTAAAAGTCCTTTCAACTAAAAGGTGGGTTAGTTATTTTCTATTTATTGAGTACTTAGGTTGTACTCATCTCATTTATTAACATTTTCAAATTAATAAATTTATAAAAGTTATCTCAATTACAAGATGCCTTACAACTTGCATGTGTTTGGCTTCAAGTATGTGGCCTTGATTTATTTTTAGTGGTTTAATGCCTATTTAGGCAAAGAAGAGATCTTGATTTATGGATTATGATTTTTAGAAAAAAGATTTATTTATTTATTTCAAAGAATTATTTATTTTAAAATGATTTCATGAAAATCATGCATGTCATGAGTTTTGGATAAAAGGCCCAAATTCATATTTTTCACATAATTTTTATGATTTTAAGTCATAAAAAGATTTCTAAAAAGGAAATGCTCATAGTTCACGGATCACCATTGTGTGATTCATGCAAATTATACCCCCAAATTTTGAGATATAAAACAAACACACTCTAAGTAGAAGTTTTCAATCTTCTCTTCCAATTTTATCCCTTTTTTTTTTATTAATTAACAGTTTATATCTTATATCTTTATAACACTATATGTACTAATCTTTTTATAATATTATACTTGTTTCAATAGTTATTCTTTTTCTACAAAGTCAAAAGGAATAAAACAAAGGCATTTGTAGCCTATAATCATTAATTCAACTTAAGTAAATAAAAAATAAGTAAATAAATACATAAATATGTGATACCATAAAATATAATTAATTAATTTTAAATAATTATATTCATATTTTAAATATTTTAGTTGCATTAATATAATTTGATCTCAAATAAATATGAATTAATTTACTTCATATATCCATTTATATTAATATGTATTTTATACTATTTTACATGTATGAACTAATTTATTAACTAATTATGTCAAACACTTCTAATATAATCATTAAATTTATCGTATACTTGCACAAAACAGACTCAAAATGCCAAAATTATGTCCCCATGCTTCAGTGCTCTTTGATGTATGACATAGATAAGATCTGAATTTAGATCTCTTTTTTTTTTTAATCTTTGTCATATTATTATCATTTGAAAAAAAAATAGATATATAACTACTAGGTTTAATGCAGCTAAAAATCATGTATTATTCTATAAATTAACTTGTATGTATATCTCTTATAAAATATATAAATATTATCAAATTAAAAATAGAAAATTCAAATATATAAGATACATACACTAAAAAAAATGCACATTTTTCAAAGTCAATTTGTGTTGGTCAGGTTTCATTGCAGATAAAAGATATAAATTATATTACATTCTATGCTTATATCAGCTGCAAAATTTTTGTTCAGGCTTGCCCGCATAGGAAAAACTCCAATTCTTTTTTACTATTTTTCATATCACCATCGCAAATAAATAGTAAAGCTTTTGCTTTCTTACTTCGCGATGTCCAAATATTGAAATTGTCCCTTTTTTTTTTCTTTAATTAATCTATAACTGTGTAAAATGGTTGAAAAGAAAAAGTAAAACAATTTAGTAACTTGTTTCCAAATGGTTTACTCTTTTAACTCTTCACATTCAAATTTAGCCATTTTCTAATTCCAAAAACCAGTCGAAGAAGTACATCGTTGTCTGTAAATTCCACCTTTTGCTTGTATCTTATTCTTTTTTGTCCAGTTTCAAAATGGTTGTTCTCTTTTTGTAGCTAATTTGTGATTTTCAAGTACTCGTTAAATTTTGAAAGACTAATAGATTAAGAATATATTCTTTGTGAGTAATAGAGAGTGAACATATTCCTTGAAATGATTCTTCTTTGAGAAGTTACTATCTCTTCTTCATCTCTTTTATGTTCAGTCATTTAATTTATTATGAAATTATTTTATGTAAAATTGTTTGCCTTTGTTTCACAAAGTCTAAAATTATTTCTTTGAAAGGAAATTCAAAAAATTTTACAATCCAATTCACTACCTCTTGAATTGAATCCTAGGTTTCAATTTTGTTTCAAATAAATAACTTTTTTAAAAAAATTTAAACTTAATGAATGACATACCCTCATTTTGGTATTAAAATGACTAGTAAGCAAGCCCGTGCTACACGGGCTTGTATTTAATTCATTATATGACAAAAATTGTATAAAATGTATATATGTATTCAAATATATTATTTTATTTTATTAAAAGAATGAAATTAGAAAAACTTAATAATTTATATACGTTTTTTTATCATCCTAAATTTTTTCACGTGTAACTAATATAATTATATTTATTAAAAAGAATAATAGAATAAAATGAACCTTGGTCCCTCCTTGATGTTATTCTTATTAGTATTTTTTATGTAGTTTTTTTGAAAATATAATTTAGGCCCTACATAATTTTTTTTATCAACTTCTATAACATTATGCAATGACTTAATAAGAAAATTGTTTGATTTTAGTGGAGCAGAAATTATCTCAAAAAGGAATTCGATCATCTGATAATAATATATAATTTGTATAACCTCTTCAATAGTTTGCTCTTAGATATAAATGTTACAACTAGTTTTGTATAAATTTGATTTAGTTGCTTATAAGAAATATAAATATTATTTTACTAATTTTATAAAAAAAAAAAATTATGCCTTTAAGGTAAATTGACTTTCATGAATTGTATATATAATAATATAACTTGTACTTATATGGATGGATATGATAACATTTAAAATATCTTTTACTTCAAGTTCTCACCAATGTCAAAAATTGCATTATAGAAGTAGGCTTAATTAAAAAATAAGTACAATTAAGGGAATCTACTCATAAAGTAAGGAAATAATTATTATGTATAGATTTATTGTTAATTTGACGTATTTTAATTTTAATTTAGTTTTGTAATATTCTGAATTTTTTGTTAATCAAATAAACTGTTTGAAGTTGTTAAAATTAGAATTATATTGGGTAATTATAGATTTTGATTCGATGATTGTTTCTATAAAAATGTAAATAGTAGTAGGTTTCTATAAAAATGTAGTTAGTTAACAACAAGTTTTCATAAAAAAATTGGCTAGCAACATGATTTTTTTCTTAAGGAAAAAGACATCGATTTTTATACAAAACTGACTTTTTTGTCTACTAATGATATCAATTTTTATAAATAACCAATGTCTTTAGTAGTCAAGAAAAGACATCAATTTATAATAAAAGTCAACATTTTTAATGGAAAAAAAATGTCAATTATTTATAAAAAATTGACATATAAAATCTTTTTTCAAATAAAAAGACGTTAGATTTGTATTAGAAATCGATATTATTTTTTTGTTTTACACCTTAGTTAAAAAATTGATGTGAATTGTTCTAACCTATCACGTCACTTAGATAGACATAAGTGTCTAAACCGACATGAAATGTGTGAAATAATTAATGTATAAATGTGTTTTTATAGTGGTGAATGAAGATAAATAGTGATTATTTAATAATTATCATTTTTATATGTTATAAATAGATTTATTTAGTTTTAGAGAGGATTCAATCATTACAAACACAAATATTGTACAACAGCTCCGAGCTATCCACACTCTGATATTTTATTTTAATGCAAATTATCTTTCAAGTTGTTACGTTTTCTTACATTTATTTAAATAAATGCCCTTCCTTTAAAAAACTTACATCAAACTTGAAGAAATGTGTAGTTGGCACACTAAAAAGGTTAACTTTTAGTTTCTTAATTTGATCAAACAGTTTTTTTTTTCATATTTTAAAGGTATTTAATACACTAACTTTTTTGAAAGAAAAAACTCTATTTTAAAAAACTACTTTAAGTAGCTTATAACTTATTAGAATACAACTTTCAATTATTTCTTCCTAATTTATTTATCTTCTTTTAGTTGATTGACAGTTCATATTCTAATTAGTTAAAAAGGCTCATTTCCAAAATTTATTTTTTTAATATAATATTATTTTTAATGCTTTTTTTTTTACAAAAACCAAGGAGAATTAAAAAATTCATGTATCATTGCGTATTTGACATATGCCCATTAATTTAATATAAATAAATAAATATAAGTGAGTAAATATATAATATCATAAAATATAATTAATTAAATTTTAGATAATTTTACTCTTATCTTAATTGAATCAATATGCTTTGACATTAAAATAAATATAAATTAATTTAATCCATATTTTTTCACTGCTTACAAAAGTCAAAGCGGATTAAAAAACTCACGTATCATTGTATATTTAATCTATGTCCATTAATTTAATATAAAATAAATAAAGATAAATGAGTAAATAAATAAATATATACATGATGTCATAAAATATAATTAATTAAAATTTAGATATTTTTATTTTTATTTTAAATATCTTAATTGAATTAATATACTTTGATTTCAAAATAAATATAAATTAATTTATTTCATATATTATTTAATTATATTAATATATTCTTTTTATGTCATTTTACATTTATAAGCTAGTTTAATAATAAATTTTATTAAATAATTCTAATACAATCGACTAACTTATCAGCTTTCAATTAACAGTTAATAGTTAATAATTAATAAAATAATTAATAATTATTTTATCAACTATTTGTATTAAACATACTCTAAACCTTCGAATTTCTTATTTGGTTTCCATCAAAATAGTTAATTGCAATCCATTCGATGAATTTCTGCTTGAATTTTTACAAAAACAGAAGCCCATAACACATGTCAATTGATGTATTTTCTATTTTGCACTTGAATTATATATATATTTATATATATTATCGTATTTGTGGATATCTTGAATTATCATAGTCAATTGATGTATTTTCTATTTTGCATTTGAATTATATATATTATTGTATTTGTGTATATCTTGAATTATTATAGTTTTTAAAAATTTATTATAATTTTATTAGTTATTAATATACTTTTGTGATAATTATCAATTAATAACTTCTTATTGGTCAACATTGATAAACCAGAAGTAGTAGTTTCCATCAGTATTACTCTTTCTTGTTTCAGTCGATTTGCTTTTCATTTTCCTCGCTGAACCAAGCCAACCCTAAATGTTTGCATATCGATTTTATCTTGACAAAATTAAGACAATTGCAAACATGCCCTATGGGTACAATCCATTTGACGCCTCTCGGTTACATACTTACATGGTTCATTGTCATCTTAACCGACAAACATTATTTAATTTATTGTAAATGGCGGGCCCCATGAATCTTTTACAAAAGTCGAACTGTGCTTTTCCAAAAGATGAACGATCTAACGCGTTTTCGTTGTCCTTGGCACTTTGACTTGGTCCTGTGGGATAACTTATCCTGTGTGCGTTTCTGTCTCTTCACAACCAAAATCCTTTCTTCCAGAGAGATATCGTCATGGCTGAACTTGTGGGTGGAGCTTTACTCTCTGCCTCTCTTCAAAGCCTCTTTGATAGGTTGACTTCACCTGAGGTTTCGAACTTCTTCCATGCCAAGACACTCAATGAGAAATTGCTTGACAGGTTAAAGACAACTTTGTAT
>JANHAO010025274.1:0-11398 GCA_026873985.1 Saraca asoca
CCACCCCCCACCCCCTTCACCCCGAGGGAAACCGGTTTTTTTTTTACCAAAACCCCCCCCCCCCCCCCCCCCGGGGCTTTTTTTTCCAACTTTTATATATAACTTGCAACTTCTACAATTTTTGTTTTATAGCTCTTATAATTCTTTTATAATATATAGTTTCGAGTAAAAATTGTGTAATTAGTAAATAATAAGTTATATCTCTCTATTTTATCAAAGTTGCTAATACTTGCAATATTTTTTATGAAGAAGTTACAAATTTTAAGAAAAAAATACGAAAGTTATTTATTTATTTATTTTTGCAAAAATTGGAAATCAACTTATTTGCTTCCACAAGAAAGTAAAGACCAATGATTTTTTTATTGTACATCAAGGATATGAAGACTAGAATCCACCTCTAACTCCATCGCAAATGGATCATTGACATTATTATACTCTACATTAGGGATATGAAGTTATTTTGAATCTTAACCTAATTTGAACGGATTATCTTTCAATTAATTCAGTTTGCTTACTAGAGTTTCCATTCTTTTTCCTCTCGCATGTCCAAACTATCTTGTATACTTCAATAAATTCACTTTGATGCTGCTGCCAATACTAAAAGTACAAACAAAAGCTCGATATAAAGTCAGCCCCAAACTGCAGTGAAGGCAAAGACCAGTAGTTCCTTTTCTAGTAAAATTTGGCTTAGTTTTTTTTTCTTTTTTTGAGACAACCAATGATTGAAACTGAATCACCCAAAAATCGCATCAATCTTGTTTCCTGACAGGCAATGTGGTAGAGACCCCCTGAAGTTAATTCGGGATAAGAATAGGTGTAGATAGTCAATGGCAGCAGTATCAACTACTTGTCGATCATGAATAATATTCATTCAGACAACCTTAACAAATGCCCATGTTGTGATCACTGGCATTCCTCCTAAACGGATTCAAGAATTCAAGCATCTTTGTGAATCGATTGGATGAATAATGGAAAATCAATTAAAATTACAACCGAGGTTCATCCACTACTCGAATAGCACACCACTTAGCAGCGGAAAGATGTGCACAATAATGAAAGACTCCTATAGCAAACAGTGAAAGTGCTTCCCATCCGGTCAATGGGAAGACAAGGCCTTGGGATTGAGAGTTTCCAATAACAAATTTTAAGTCCTATCGCAGCATTCTCATGCTACACTATGATCTTTCTTCAAGTAAATAAAAAGAAACACCAACAATTGCAGAGAGATTAGCCTTCTCGTACACACATCACATACACCTAGCCAATATCTGCTTCACTTTACTAAAAAAAAAAAAAAATGTTTCGTTAGGGTAAGCAGCAAATCTCAGAGAACAGCGGCAAAGTGGTAAGATAACCTACCTCCTTATTATCACCTCCTGGGGCCCGGGCAGACTCCACTTTTTGTTCCTCAGCTGTTGAAAAAGGAGTTGAATCATTTAGGTAAGAGGAAAGGTCAATGACTCAAATCAGAAGATAACGGCTAGGAAAGACTAGAGAAGTAACAAAAACAAAATTCTGGAATATAACCAATCATCCATTAACAACCAAAGAACATTTGGCTTTCCATATCATTAATAGTTGAATATCAATAGCAGGCCAAGGCTGGCCTAGCCTTAGTAGTGATGACACCATTAAACGAAATCCCAACATAAATTCCCTCCCCTGTGCATAAGTTAGATTGTATATCCTTTTTTTTTTAAGAGTTTGATTGTAAGAAAGTTTTATTTCTTTCAGAATGCCTAGCAAGCATATTAATAAGAAATTTCTAGTATGCTTCCAATACGGGAATACTTAACACTGGGAATTAAGACAACTTTTGACCTATGAAGTATGCGATCCCATAGCTAGATTAAAAGCTACTTCTACGAGAACACACATATTCACATAAACAGATTGACTTGATAACAGCTATTAATACAAATCGGATGTAGAACAAGAAGGAAAAATTAGAGTGAATACACAAATTAAGACAGTTATGAAAGACAGATGATAGAGGACTTTGAGCTGATTGATATCATTTAACAGAACACCAAGAGCAATACAATACATAATATGCTAAAAATCATTGCAAGCAATAACCTTGTAACCCTAGAACTGGCAAACAAAGATTACCAATAATTGCAAAAATGATGAAACTCCCAATTAATTTCTAATTCTACACCACTAAATATAAGACAGACTACATAACTGATAACTCCAATTCATCAAACCTGTGTTCATGAAAATCATAAAAATCAAAAGACTTAATTCAACACTAGCTACTTGTGAAACCCTAAGAAGTAACAATAATATAGGTAATCTAGCCATTTAATCCACATATGCTAATAACTCAAACATATTCCCCCATAGATAATTCCCATTAATATCATCAGACTGGCTTCTAGAGAAAAGAATAGGAAGGCACCTAAATGCATGCACTTGAGATAGAATATTCAATTTCTTTACTTGTATTACAATAGCCACAGAGAAATTGATGATCGGCAGAACAGTCACTCATGATATCATTTCTAACTTGCCCTTGATAAGCTTTAGACTACTACACTAAGCATGGTTGGACTTTGGACTCCATTTAGTCAAATAAGACAACATACTCTATTGATTACACACTCTTGTCAACATACACTTGTACACATGAACACAACCTCAGCTATAAGCAAAGAATCGGAAAATGTATATCAAATTCTGCAACTCACAATAGACACAAACTGACAATCATACCAACCATACATATAGTATTACCATTGATATCTCAAAAGGATATTGCATCTTAGGATCATGCATTTCATATTTCATTTGCGTAGCAGACAAGACAAGTGACTGGTAATATCAACTTCTCTTGTAAAAAGTTTTATTACCTCCATCTTCTGGGATGTCAGAGGTCCACAAGGTAAGGTTATCCCTCAGAAGTTGCATAATCAGTGTGCTGTCTTTGTAAGATTCCTCACTCAGCGAATCTAGCTCTGAGATTGCTTCATCAAAGGCCTGCTTAGCTAGGTGACAGGCCCTGGAATATGAAAAAGCATGTTAAAATTTGTTAAGAGATTGAAACTTGATCCATACACACTAAAGGAGATGGCATCAAAAGCTGTCAGGTAAAACTTAATCCGGGCCATACCTTTCAGGAGAGTTCAAAATTTCATAATAGAAGACAGAGAAGTTCAAAGCCAAACCCAGTCTGATAGGATGTGTGGGTGGTAACTCAGCCTCTGCTGTAGTGGAAGCTGCCTGCAAGCATATTTTCTTACAATCAATTAACACTGACATAAATGGGAATTATTCGTTGGCAATTCAACAACCAACTGCATATGTAACACAGTGAACGCAGCTGATATCTTTAGCTAAATGTAAGTCACAACAGTAAAACCATAAAAGATCTAGTCCACACCTTAATTTTCTCCCATAAGTATACAGAAAATGATATTAAGGTATAAATAATAAATTTTGCACCCAAAAAGGAGGACAAGTTTAAAGAAAAAAAAAATCAAGCTCCACCTGAAAGAATAAAAAATATAGAAACTAACCCATATTTACGACCCAAAGAACAATCAGTGCATTGTCAAGAGAAGGAAAATGGATACAACAATCAGCCAGATAAACCACATTTAGTGAGGTTGGTAGAAAAGGTACTAGATTTCACCATGCAGTGGTAGATAGAGAAGGTAGAAATGGGATCTGATAAGGAAGAAAGTTATAGTAACCCTCATGGTTGTTAGTTGGTAGAAAGGAATATAGGTTACTAATGCTCAGACTTACCATACAATCCTTAATCACAAAATAATTCCTAAAAAGGCACAAACCTGTATTGATAATATCTGGACTATTTCAGCATTACGTTTTTATTCCAAGGACCTCATTTTCATCTCAATTATGAGTTGAGTAGGGACGAGATGCTAATGATGGCTACTCCAACTTTTATTCCTTCCCCTCTCTAAACAAGCAAGTGTATTACTTATTAACACTCTTTCTTTTTCCATAAACACACCTGCATATATTATGAATGACAAATTCCGGCACCCATACCATCCAAAGATTGAGAGGTAGCATCCTTAACAAGAGTTAAATAGTAATGATTTCAATCAAACATTCAAAATTACAGTAATATGTTATTAAATTTAACAATAACCTTCAGAAATGGGAGAGAGGTCAATTAGCATCCTAAATGGTTGAGTTTGGTGTAATACTCACAAATATTATTAACTTGACTTTGATACAATCCTAGTAAGTAAGAACTGTGAGATGACTCAAGTTGAAAGATAAATAAAAGTAAATTTGCTTTTCTAGTTTGATGAATCACAAAATATTACTGCCTACAAGCTAAAAGAGCTTTCCAACCACACAACACAAGACAGATGCAAGAAGTCTGAATATATATAGACCTCATAAGCTTTCATGGATTGATCAGCAGCTTCCTTCCTGTCATCACCAGACTTAAATTCTGCCAAATACCGATAATAGTCCCCTTTCCTGTAATCAATCAAATGCCAAAAAAATGATTCGAAATTTTTATAAAAATAAAAGTAAAAATGCATAAGAATCACTCACATTTTGTAGAAAAACACATTGGATTCACCCCCAGAGCAAGATGGGATCAGATGCTCATCAATTACTTTCATAATATCATTGCAAATATTTGACAGCTCCGATTCAACCTTTTGCCTATACTCCTGTATCCGCTTTACACTTAAATCATTCCCTTTTGCTTCCTCTTTCTGCTCAATCGAGGACAGAATCCTCCACGAAGCCCTCCGTGCACCAACCACATTCTTGTAACCAACAGAGAGTAGGTTTCTTTCTTCAACAGTCAATTCAACATTGAGCTTCGCAACATTCTTCATCGCATCCACCATTTCTTCCAAAACAATTCACATTTTTGTCAAAAAAAATTCAAAAACCCTAATACTAATTTCAAGTTTACTTCGTGGAAAACAAAAACTCCAAAGAAATGAAACTGAAAATGCCTCAAAACAGATTAACCAGAAAAGAAATTTTCCAACAAAGCCATAAATTGATCATTTATAAAACATCAAGCTAAGTAAAGCCCCGATTATCATTACATGAAAACAAAAAAACGAGTAACTTAATGAGATCGAATGAGCTTTGGAAATGGAGTCTAGGGAGAAAAAAAAAAAAACAGATCAAAATCAAAGACAAGCAGAAAATGGTAGGTGCTGACCTTCGTAGCGCTCGGCTTGTTCAGCGAGCTTGGCGATGTAGACGAAGTTTTCACGTTCCTTGGTGGAGGCCATAGCTGATCTGCAGCTGATCTGCGAGTTTCTGTGGGTAGTTTCTCTCCCTGGAAATTGCGTCAAAGGGTTTCTCTCTCTAGGTGAGTGATGCGAATATACAATGGAAAGGTCGTTGGGTTGGTGGAGATGATGACTGGCTGGGGCCTCTTTGATGAGGGCGGGGGATGTGGGGACATGGTGACAGCCCAAGACGGGCCACCTCAATCGTCAGCATGGGGTTCTTTGTCACGCGCCCTGTGGGGTGCGGTTCTTTATGGTGTAAAGCAATGGTTGGGACGTGAGATTCACGATGATGGACTGCGGTTGAAGTTTGGGAGGGAGAAAAATGATTAGGGTTGGGTGGACTAAATTCCACGTTTTATTGCACTTTAGGCCCTCTAATATTTGAACTGGACATATTTTATTTTTTTTAGTTTAAAAATCTATTTTGATCTTTATAATATTTAAATAGACTCAAATATTCCACTTTCCGTTCAATTACACACAGAAAGTGTTAACATGAATTATTTTTTGCGATGTGGTACCCAGTTGGCATTACACATCAAAAAATTAAAAGGTAATGGTAATGAGTGATTGATTTATCATTTAATTTTATAACATATGTACATTTATAAATGATTTAGTATACTACAATGTCTACTGAAATTTTTTTCCCTTTCCACCATGTTTTCAACCTTTAATTATATTTTTTATTTTTCTATTGTATACATCTAGTCCTTCTAAAATTTAAAATTTTATTTCAATTTTTCTAATATTAAAATTAGAACAATTTTAGTCTAACATTAACTCAACATGTTTTTGATTTGATTAAGAGTTAATGAATCAGTGATGAGGACCAACGGTCATTTTGATTTTAGAATTAAGATTTTAGTATCAAGGAATTTGAAAAAAAAAATTAGAAAGATGAAATGCACTCAATGTATATATTAGGGGACAAAAAGTGTAATTTTAAGCCCTTGTATATATTTATTTTGTTTTCTATAATTGTGGTGGTTTAACTTGAATTATGTTTGATTCCTATGTGAATGAAGTTGATTGAGCTAAGTATTTGAACAAGCTCAATTTCCTAGGTGAGAATTGAATTAGGAATGCCAATAGTTACTTAATATCTCAAATTCATATATTTCAAAAAGATTGACTCTTTTTTTTTTTTATGATAAGAATGTTTAAATTATTAGACTTGCACACGTTGAGTGTAAAATGAAAAAGAAGAAATATCCTTCAACCAACGTCCAATGTCACTTAAATCAAACTTTTTAACTCTTTATCTTTTTTATATCTCTTTTCTCTTTCACATTCACAATTAAACTAAGGATTTAAGAAAATTTAATGATATTAAAAATATAAAATTTATGTACCTTTTTTTAGAAAAAAATTATATATTTTTATTTAATTCATGATTTTATATGTATTAAAAGTAGATTAAATAAAGATAAAAATTTATGACCTTGTTTGGAAGTCTGTTTTTTTGTTTTCAAAAACAGTTTTTTTATTTTTCTGTTTTCTAAAAATAAAAAAATCTATTTGACAGCTTGTTTTCAAAAATTATTTTCTAAAACTGTAATTAAAAAACAGTTTTCAGAAAACAGTAAAATATTATTTTTCCTTATTTTTGTATATAGCTATTTTCAGATTTTTTTTAAAAATAAGAAGAAAATTTATTTTTATCAATGATAAAATTATAAATAATATTAAATATTTTTTTTATCTTAAAAAAATAAAAAATATTTATTTTCAAAATTTCTATCTAAATAAATTTTTTATTTTTTAATTTTTAAAAAATTATTTTTAAAAATAATAAAATAAAAATACTTGAAAATAGTTTTTAAGATCTATGTTTCCAACGCTTTTTAAGGACGACCAATCATATCTATGTGTTTCTATTTTTAAAGTTGAAGTTGTTATGACTTCTAATAACAGCGGTAGAATATCAAGTCACGTGCGTCAGGGCCACGTTGTCAAATTAACCTTTTTATGCATAAGTGACAATGTGTTCATTTATAGATGCTTTTAATTTAGAACTAAATTTGTGGATTGCTTTCTTTGCAGAAAGAAATCATTTAACATGGTGTTGAGTTTGAGATATAGTGTGAATGTGTGTTGTTTGAGGACACTTAAGACAGGGAAAAATCGGAAAAAAATCACTTATTGTTAATGTTAATTTTTAAAATATTTTAATTACATAATTTTTTTTTTCATTTGTTTTTTAACAATCAGTAGCCTGACTTGCACTTGCCTTAATTAATGGTTCAGTGAATGATTCATCATGTTGTGAGGGTCAAAAGCAAGTCAGTTCGTGGCAACGAAAGGCTTCTCAATAAAAAGAAAAAAAAAATGATATATATTTACGTCCTGGGAAAAATGATAGAATTGGATAAAGAATTTTGTTGATAATTAAATCTATATATCATGTTATAAAATATATAAATTCTTATAATACAAACAATTCATAATTTTGTACTTGATATGGAATGTGAATCCATGAAAATGAAGCTTTCTGATCAGGTGCATTCCTCAAATATCCTAATTAATAGCAAAAAAAAAAAAAAAGAGTAAATTGTTTGTATTCTTAATGGAACAGCTAGAGCTAATATTTTAAAAATCAGATCAAATAATGAATTGAAAAAACCTTTGATTCATGATTCAATCAACCGGATGATATCATAAATAAAAAAATTAATTATATTATATGAAATTTTTATATGAAGTTTTATAAATAAATTAAATACCCACTCTCAAAATATGAGACTCAATTTTAAAGAAATAATATAAAACTATCACAAAATTAATAAAAACTAGCAAATGCAACCATTAAAAATCAATCAAACATCAGCATCTCATGCAATATCAAGTCCAAAGTCATAAAACACAAACAATACTATGTCAGTCTTGCAAAGTAACAATTAAATACCATTTTTGTCACAAATTAATATCATTCAAATCATTCAAGCTACAAGTTATAAAATAAACAAACACTTATAAGCCAAACAGATATCCTTGCAATAAACAAGTAGAACATGCATAATGAATTCATGATTTATCAAATATTGGTGGATCTTGACTCTTGATTCAATTCAACATGGGCATCTCTATGTGTGAACAAATGCTCATATTCACAAATGCAACCATTAAAAATCAATCAGACACCAACATCTTATGCGATATCAAATTCAAAGCCATAAGACACAAACAATATCATGTTAGTCTTGCAAAGTGACAATTAAATACTATTTTTGTCACCAAATAGCACCATTTAAATCATTAAAGTTACAAATTATAAAATAAACCAAAACTCATAAGGCAAACAAATATCATTTCAGTAAACAAGCAGGAACATGCATAATGAATTCATGCCTTCTCAAACATTGGTGGATTTTGACTCTTGATTTACCTCCATGTGTGAACAAATGCTCATATTCACAAATGCAACAACTAAAAATCAATTAAACACAAACATCTCATGTGATATAAAATTCAAAGTCATAAAACACAAACAATACCATGTTGGTCTTGCAAAGTGACAATCAAATACCATTTTTGTAACAAAATGGTACCATTTAAATCATTTAAGCTACAAATTATAAAATAAACCAAAACTCATAAGGCAAATAGACATCCTTGTAGTAAACAAGTAGAACATGCATAATGAATTCATGCCTTCTCAAATGTTGGTGCATCTTGACTCTTGATTCTATCAAACATTGGTATCTTCACGTGTGAACAAATGCTCATATTCACCATTATAACTATCAACATCTTCTTGAAGAATAAATCCAAAATATGCTCTCTAATTTGAATAGCAGTTCTTTCTTAATTAACACCTTTAAAAATCATGAAAAATAAGAAAGAAAAAATTTGTCATATTCTACTTAGCTAAAGTATCAAAAAATTCAAGTTAATGTATGTTATAGGTATTTTCTGGATAATGTAAAATGGGTTGACCGAGGCCCAATAAGAGACAAGCCTAACCAGAAAGAGCCTAGATCACCTAGAAATTCCAGTTTGTTAAGGACGGAGTCCACCTTACCAAGCAAAGTATGCTACCCCAACCACCTGCCAGTGGACTCATTCCAATTGAACTCGAGTATGAGACCAACCCTTATAACTAGCGGATCACTAAGCATGAGCTTGGATTGTCGAGTGAGCTGCCTTAAGCATTGGGTACGGAACGCTAGGGTCTAGTTAGCACCCACATGCACATTCTTCTAACTGACAAGTCAGCCCCCAAAACTGACACATCAACCTCCAAAATCTAATAGTGAAATGCTAATTATTTATTACCGGTGAAGCATTTATTGCCCATTGCAGTAAAAATGATGGTTTTGCTATTTGTCAAATT
Source organism: Saraca asoca (assembly GCA_026873985.1). Taxonomy (NCBI): domain Eukaryota; kingdom Viridiplantae; phylum Streptophyta; class Magnoliopsida; order Fabales; family Fabaceae; genus Saraca; species Saraca asoca. Next base: position 9,586 of record JANHAO010025274.1, read on the forward strand.
ACACTTGTAATCCTCCATATTTCTATAAATAGGAGAGGGATAGATCATTGTTGGTAAGGAAAAATACATGTAAAAACTCTGCTAAAATAGTGAGAGAGTTTGTATATTGTAATTCTGAGAAACCACTGCACAAAGTAAATATAAACCACCATGCATGTAGGGGTTACACTAACTTTAGCTGAATCATGATAAAAAGCTTCTGGTGTTTATTGTTCTTCCTCTTTCTCCATCTCTTTCTTGTTTATGTTTGCATCCATAGCTTGTAGTTTAGGGTTTACACTGAATTTTTCCTGTTGACTAGATTTTGTTATCAACATCTTGGTGCTAGAAAGAGGGCCCCAACTACGTTCTTTCTTTCTTTGGCTAACTGTATAGTTGCAATGGCAAGAGGAAAAACCACCAAGAGCACAGACGCTATCACTAGCCAACTTGAAGGTCAGGTACAACAACAACAGGATTTTGCTACCTTCACAATAGGTGTTACTATTAGCATGACACCTTTCACTCCTCACCAACCTGCAGCTTTTAGGCCTGGCATGGTGCAAGCATGGCACCAACGTCAGGAGATGCTTGAAAACACTATGAAGGAATTGGCTGACGTGGTCAGGGCACTGGCTTAGGCATAAGCCCAGAGCACGCAAAGACAAGTTGAAGTTACTGCACCTGAAGAGGGACCCCAATAGCTAAGAGCTCAACATGAAGGGCCTGTCATAATGAAACGTTAGCAAGCTGGTTTAATTCACTTATCCAACTCATGACTAAGGTCAAAGATCCATTGGTCTTGCAAAAATGAAGGAGATGATCAATGACATGAGAGCTTGCACTGAGAAGGGAGCTCAAATGAGACTAATCATGGACATAAGTCGGATCACTACTCACCTAGCCATGAACATAGCAGGAGGTATAAAACCTCAGATTTTCATTCCCATAATTAGGGAGGTGACAATAGTCGGTGAACCACCAGCCATTGGTTTGAGACTCAAGACCTAATAATCAAAGAATTACTTTAGAGGGTGTAGTAGTTAGAAAAAAAACCTATGGCTCCGAACAGTCAAGACTGTTATGAGGAGAAGACACTTTTCTCTAAGGAGATCGAAACCAAACCTCTACCTCATAGGTTCAAGGTCCTGAACATCTAATAGTATAATGGAGACAGTGACCCATATAGCCACTTGGACATATTCAATGTCTAAATGGACCTCTAAACCACCAACTCACTAGTAAAGTGTTATGTTTTCCCTGCCACTCTTGGAGAGGTACTCTGGACATGGTTCAGGAATCTCCTAGCCTGTAACATTTGTAATTGGGAGGAATTCCAAACGAGATTCCTCAACCAATACAAGGCACTAAAGAGACAACTCGCCCCATCCTACCACCTAGTGACAGTCTTTTAATGGAGAGACAAATCATTGAAGGACTACATCACCTGGTTCCAATGTGAGGTCAATAATATGGAAACTCATCGGATGAGAGCATCCTCACAACTATCTCAATTGAACTTCGTAAGGATTAGAAGTTATATGAGGATATATACAAGTCTCCGATGAAGGATCTGGGTGAGTTTCATGAGTGAGCCGCCAAGGAGATAAGGTGGGAGGAAACCTTTAGCCCAAAAAAGCCTAATTGGAAGGATGAGATAAGTGGTTGTAATCGAAGTAAGAAGAGAATAGATGGAGGGAATAATAGAGAGGGCAAAAAGGATAGTTCTGGAGGTTAGGTGATGTGCTACAAACTTACTGCACGTTTTAAAAATACCGCAAGCACACGGCGTAGTTGTAACACAGAACCGGCGAGTACGGGTCGATCCCACAGG
>JANHAO010025275.1:0-11390 GCA_026873985.1 Saraca asoca
GAGGGCAGTGGGGTTTTATAAAAAGTGGGGAAAGTAGGGACAGGTAAAGGAGAAGTTGTAACATGGGGAGGTGGGCATCTGCCATACAACCTCTTGTGAAGGGGCATTACTTTTTTCCAAACTAAACCACGAGGGATGAAAAATAATAAATACACTTAATTTTATATTGTATTTGACACTATAGAATCTAAATATTCAGAGTCAATAAATAATTAGTGGTTTAATTTAATCTGTTAAATATACAGTGAATGACAATTTGTAAAAGAAAATAAATGTGTAATATTATTGAGAGAAAATATTACAAAACTAAAGAAATTATTATTATTATGAAATTATCAAGTAGTGTTCAACGAGAAGAAGATCAAGGAAGCTGATAGGAGGATTCGTTGGGTGAGAGAGATATTGTGCTGTAATGGAATCTTGAACCATGTTAATTTCTTATATGGAGCTTTCCCCATTTCCACTTTGCTGTAGATATGAGCCAATCTTCTGCAGAATTTTTTTTTTTTTTTTATAAGTTGGAGTGGTGGATAAGGAAGGTAAGAATGGAAGAAAAAGACCAATAATCATTGGCCTATTCTTTTTAGCTGTATGGAATCTCAATCCCTCTTTCTCTCTATCCCTCTATGTTCATTTCTGTTGAGAGTTTAGGGTAGAAAAAGCACATTAACCCTTCACAAGCACCATTACAAGGCTGGCCTCAAAGCACACCCTAAGGAGGAATTTTATGTTGGAAAAAAAAAAAAAAAACCACACACACAATTATAAAGTTGAGACTGACAAACTGTAAAATCTTCACAGTTGTAAGTTGTAAATTCTATTATAAATTCCATTATACGTGTGTACTTATCTCATTTTGAAATAAGAAAATTCACATACTTAAAAAGTAAGATAAAATTTTTATAAATTGATTATGATTTTTAACTAGTAAAATAAGAGATTGGTGGTCATATGAGGATTTTTGTGGGGTTTTAGTGACACTTAGGTGAGATGTTTCCGTTCTTTTTTGTTCTTATTTTCTGTCTATTTAACGTCTTTGTTCATGTACTTTACAGGTAAACTGAGTTGCATATGTTTTTTTCATGATATTAACCAACTGATGGAGCCTTAACAAAAATTGAGTCTTAATCCTTACAGGTTGGCTGAATGGCTTCTCCTCTGGGGTTCAAGACATGCCATGTTCAAAAGTGCAGGTCCTCTATTCACATTCTTCCACTTTATTCTCTCTTGGCAACCCTATAGGACTTACATTGCTGTTTACAATTCTTTCTTGGATATATGATCATTAGACAACAAATATCTTGCAAATCCTCTCATTGCTACATTTTATCTGTTAAGGCCCCAAAAAAAAAAAAATAGTAGAAAGGAAAAAATTCCCATGTTCTGAAGCTAAATAAGATGGACAAACTCAACAAATGGTGGGAGAGAAGAGAAAATTGGGTAATAAAATTTAAAAAAATGAAAAAAAAAATTATACAGTTCAAGATGAAAACCAAATGTTTTTATCAATTTACCGCTCCAATTTTTTGAACATTACTTGTTTGAAAGCTCAAGTTTGAAATGATATGGGAGGCAAGGTAGCATTTGGGTTGAATTATAACAGGTACATTTTTTTTCTTTTGCCTTCATAGACTTCTAGGCAATTTTCTATTTTTGAAATTGGCATTTCATTTAATTATAAATTTTTCTAGTACAAACAGCTTGACGTGGGAAATTTGGCATCCTCAGTGAAATCAGTTTTTGTGCCATCAGAAACATCCGCCAATACTGTCATAAGGCTGGAATTTCCCATGTCTTTGCTCAAATTGTCAACTTCTTAGGCCAATAATTCACTCCGCCACAAAAGGAAAAGATAGAAAGGTAGAAGCATTGAGGCCAGCGAAGAAATTAGATAACAAGTCCTGGGGTTACTTTGTAAATTACTAAAAAAAAAAAAAATTATGAAAACGTTACAATTTTTGGAGAATAAATGTAATATTTCTGAACAAAAATTAAAAATATAGAGAAAAAATTTAGAAGGGGTTCGCCTATTCAGACAGTGGTGAAATTAGACAAAAAAAAATAAAAACAAAAATATGAATGAACTGAAATATAAATAATAAAAAAATTAATTGTGTGAAATTTTCAAAGTTTTAATAAGGTAAGTGTATAAAATATGATAATTTTAATATATATCGGATGAAAAATTCTACAATTTTTAAAATTTTAAAGGGCTATGATCCTCAATTCATAATAAAGTAATCTTAATATTTGCCAATCGCAAATATGGAATCATATTGATTTGTATGGACAGCCATAATGGCAAGGTTCCAAGTCAGTAGACACTTGAAAGACATTCAGCTAACAAAGCATTTCTCTTTTTTTTTTTTTTTTTTTAATTTTTTTTCAACTTTTATGAATGTCAACTACAAACATTGAGAAAGAATTATAAAGGTTTACAGCTAAGGTAGGATCTGGATCATTGGAGAAGTTCCAGGTTTTATGAAAAGTAACATGATTCAAGGATTCATTATTTAACATTAAATTCTAATTGAGATTTCAGAAAAAATTGGCATTACATTTTCTAGCTTTATTTTTAGTATAAGGTTAGAATGACTCAAAGTTAAGGAGTCAGGAGTGCCATGGAAAGCCTTTGCTTTCAAGTGAGATTCTCATTATTCCCTGTGGAAGTAAAAAGAAGAAAGGAGAGGATGGAAATGAAGAAAAGAGGATTGAATGTAAAAACCAGAAAGTGTTTGCAAATAATATAAGAACTGTGTATCTGACATTCAGTTTCTTTTGAGTTAGGGAAAGAGAAGGATTATCTTTTCTTGAAATTGGAAAATATATGTAAAGTTCTTAAAGAAAAGCTCAATGGTTGATTACTAGAAGACGATTTCAAGTTCAAATTTCCTTTCTCAAGCTAGGGAGGGATTATATGAGAAGATAATTTTTGTAAAAACACTCTTGCTTGCAAGGTCTAAGCACTTGTTTAGTATTACGATTAGAATTTTTAATAGTTAAGATTAAATAATTAATTATAATACTTTTTAAGTTGCATTATATAATTTTTTTATAATTAATTATAGATAATAAATTTAATTAAGTAAAAAATTATTTTTAATAACTTTTATTTTAATTGAGGATTATAGAAAAAATATTTATATTTGCTTTTGTGTTGTCTTTACTTTTATCTTCTTTTATCATCATTGTCATTATTTTAAAAATATACTTTCACTTTTTGCAATGTATTTTTTTAGTAATTTACTATTAAATTTTTTTTAAATATATCATTCAGATAAAAATAAATTATTTATAATCAATTATCATATAAGGTCATTAAACATAAAATAAATTTTTTATAATCAGTTATTAATAATTAATTATATATAATCAATTATTCCATTATTATAGTAAACAAACTCCAAATTAATTTATTTATTAGTATTTCAATCAATGTATGTAGGAAAGAAGTCAGAGATAAATTATTAAATTATTGGATGCCAAGATATAAATTATTGAGAATTTTTATATAATATTTTAAATTTTGAAAAAGCTATATATGATTTTTTTTAAAAAAAAATAGAAAAATATAGAGAAAAAATTTGTATTTTAACAATTTTTAGTGGGTTTGAAAGCCCCCTCTCCACGATGACTCTAAAGATGATACCCCTTACTATGTGACTCGAGATAAAAAAAAAAATTCTTTTATGGACTGTTGATATAAATTAGATAAAAAAACAACTTCTTTAATGGACTGTTGATATAAATTATAAATGCAATAATGTTTTCTTTTATATGTGCATTTTTACTTAAAATTTCCGCTTTCTCACATTAATTATTGATATTCATAATTGGTTTTAAAAGAATTATATATTAAATATGAAAATGTGAACCTATGAATAACATTAATAATATAAAACTATATTGTCATTTATTTCGTATTTTTTTGTTAAGAAAATATTTTAATAACCCAAAAGATAAGTAGTATTATGAAGTATATAAATTTGAACAATAGAGAACTTTCACCACTTCCTGTTACACTTGTGACTCACTTAATAGCTTCATGTTGTCTCATTATTATATACTAAGAGAAGAATATAGGACAAATTATAACATTTCATTAATTGATGGTGTAAATAGAATAAGAATAAAAATTAAAAATTAAAAAAAAATGCTTAGTAGAAATTTAGAGTGTATGCTACAGTTCTGTAACTTAGTGAGTTAGTTCATTTTATTTTCTTTTCACCATGGTGTATGGACAGAAATTCTGAATATCTGAGAACTAGCTGGAATCTTTGACTAATCAGGATTTTAACTTCTCTCAAAGATTGTGGCCACTACTTTTCTGATTTCAAGATACAGATTCCCAATGTTTAATCATTGTTTGAACGAATCAAATCACCTATTTCTCCACACAAAACCCAAAATTACTAAAATTAATTAATCATCCAATCCAGTAGTTAGTGGTTCTCCAAAAAGTGGTCCAGACACAATATCTTGGTATACAAATTAACTTTGAGTCATACTTCACGTATATTTGAAGAAATGTGCACCCATGCCAATTATTGTGATTTTTGCAATTTTTATAAAAAAAAATATGGTGCAATTTTGATTAACAAAATTATAATATTTTATATATTTATTACATATAAAATTATAATGATGGGTACATATTGAAATATTATTTTAACTTTAATAGCATGTAGACACACATACATATATTGTATTAATAAAAAATGATAAATCACATAATATATATGTAATATTCTAAATTTGATATTAAAACACTAGAAAGAAATAATATGAAAAACTATAATAAATATCACTGTATTATTAAGAGTGTCATTTTTTAATCATTTTATTAAAAAAGTTGAACTTTAAATACTTTAATATATGTAGTCAATTGATCCATAATAATAGCAAAATCTTAATTTTTTTTTAAAAAAATTAAAAGCAGAAAAGATTTCTCCATTTTAAAATTTACAATTCTAACTATTGATTTTCTGTTTTTTTTTTTTTTTGGTAAATCTAACTATTGATGTTTAACTCATTGGATCACTTGCTTAATATTCTTTTTATAGATTTAACACAAAATTGAAGTGATCCGAATCCTTGCTACATATTTACAATAAAATAAGATTTATTGCTAGTATCATTAGTGATTTCATTGATACCTAATATTGTTTTCCATATTTTTCTCATTAATATTCTAAGTTAGAATTTGAGATTTTTTTTTTATTTACAGTGACTTAATTAGATTGGAATCCAAAATGTAAACGTCGTCTGTGTTAAACGATTTATTGATTCTGCTACCATTAAATAAAAATAAATAAAATAAGACTTAACAAGAAATCTATATAATAATTGAAACCGAAGAAAGGAATCCCACTTTTAATTAAATTCCTTGCAGTATACATTCCCCCTTTGGTCTGTCATCCGCAGATCCTTATATTTTTATTTTCTTATAGCCTCAGCGGCTACTGCATGATTTTTTATTTTCTTATATTTTTATTATTTTGCTCTCTCTCTGTATAATTATTTTCTCATAATATACCCACCTTTTCAATATTAGTATTTGGCTTGTGTTGATACTTTTGTCCCACGAGTGAGACATCCCATGTGATTAATGACCGACCTTTTATTTCAATAATTGTTCATTAATCATGAGTCCTATATACTATAATATATATATATATATATATTTCAAAATTAAAGAGTTAAAATATGAAATGTCAATTTATAACACACGGCCTACTTATTTATTTTTTTCCATTAATTTTATTATTATTTCTTAGGATAAAAGGCACATGATTCTTATTTCCTAGCGGCTTCCATTTGAATTATTATGTCCTGAAATTGAACCAATGTTCCTATTTTAATTTTTAATTATAATTATTATTATTATTATTATTATTATTATTATTATTATTATTATTATTATTATGGTTTAATGTTAGACAATTGCACGTAGCACATGTATTGTATATCTTTTCTTAGAGGCTTCCCATCTTGAGTTATTTTTGCCTTAATTTTTGGCCAATCATAACTCAATTTTTTTTTATTTAAATTCATATTAATTTTCAAGAGATTGATATCAAAATTAGACTTCTGTTTTATTTATTTGTTTATTTATTTTTATTGAAGAGATAATAAAATTAGACTTGATTAGACAGGGGTGCATGCGTAGAAGAACGGAAAGAATCACCTATTCATAGTGCATGCTAGCTATAGTAAAAGGAAAAAGAGCTTTTTCCATGAGCAGAAAGACAAAAACTTATCAGTATGTCAGAAACTTCACTAACTAATTATATTTATATCAATGATCCTAACAAATATTATTTCATCAATATTTAAAATATAAATTTATTAATATTCGAGGAAAAAGGTGCAAAATATTTTTTGTAATTAAGTTTTACAAAAAAAATAGAATTGTAATTTCTGTACACAGCTTTTATATAATTCTTATAAGAAATGTTGTAACTTTTATATAAATTTTACCTATAACAAATACATAAAAAAATTATAATTTTATTAACTAAAATTGTAATATAAAAAGTTTCCAAAAATTTACTACTCTTTATACAAGAAAAGTTACAACATTTTTTGAGAAAAAGATAGGAAGGATATTAATACACAAATATCTCATAAAAATTATAAAATACACTCGCATGAAAGAATATTTTTTTCCTTTAAAATACGACATTTCCTGCTTTGCTGTTTAAAAATTGTTATATTAATAATAATATCATTGTTTTAAATTGTGGAGTTTGGGTAGCATTATTGTTACGAATCTTTTTATAATCATAATTTTAATAATTATAACACAATTAATAAAAACTAAATCATCCAACTATATATTAAAGCATATAAAATGGGAATAGCATCCAAAAGGAGCATAATTCTGACAAAACGTACAGAAAGAACCAAGCATTAATTCTGAAAACTTAAAGAGAAAACCACCATACTCTCTTCTGTATGTCTCTTTATTTCACTGTTTTTCTACCATAGCTACTTAGCGTGGGAGTGAGAAAATTGCAATCCTACAATGAAAAAAAGACAGAGTCTGTGAGTATTGTTGAAGTCGGACAAAGCTGGAATGTGCTGTGGAGAATATTTGGTTGTCTTGCACAAAACAGAAACAACATATAATATAATTTTGTTTTTATTGGTTTTCATGATCCAAGAAAAGTTAATTGAAAAAGTACAATTCCCTCCAATTATTTGTCCTCTATTTGTGACGTAACATTATATCTCTAGTCTTTCTTTATCAAGCTACACACGAGCACACTTCTTCTTAATTTCTTGTATTTTCTCCCTTTTTTTTATAATATATTGAGTTTTCATTTATAATTTTTGGTGTTTTCTAGAGCAAAACACATGTTTTTGTTCCAAATATTATTGATGTGTTTTTGTTTTATTGCTACCTCTTTGTATTAAAATAGTGAGAAAAAAAGAAAATAAATTGAAATTTCTTTCCTATCTCATTTGCTGATTAGTTTTAAACAATGAGAAATAACATGAACCTATTCTATAATAAGAGAATTATATTAATGTTTTGTTGATTACCTGAATAATTAACTAGTTAATTGTATATTAATTGATTTAATTAAATGATAATATTAATTATCTATATAAAGATATTTAATAAAATCAATAATTTATGCGTAAAATGATATATATTTTGATTTATTTAAGTATTATTTTACTTTAATAATATTTTATATTTTAATATATTATTTATTAGATTAATTTTTTTAAAAATAAATTATTCTAATTTATTATCTAGTAGGTTTTCTTTTAAGGCATAAATAATTATAATTTATTATATTTTCCTTTAAAAAATGAATTATACACTTCAAAGATAGAGTTGTAAAAAATTGTACAATTTATAAACAAAAATATCTTTTTACTCACTAAATATAAATTTATTGTTTCCAAATACAGATTCTCCAACTTTTTCAAATTAACGAATTGATACTAGTTGACTAAAAAAAATTATTTACCAAACATTCAAATGTTGGAATAATTTTATGAACTAACATAAATCATATTTTCATAATTAAAATACAGATTTAATATTTAAGTTAATTATGAGTGTTTCGTATAAATAGTCCAATCATATGATCCATTTTGTTTAATGGGCTGCACCTATATTAAGTGGACTGTGTTTACTGGGCCATTGTGTTGGGTTAACTGTTGATGGATAGATTAACCCAATAACCCATTAGGGTTGCACATGGAGAGTTCCTGGTCTCTGCTATAATGTGCGTGTTACTGTCCCATTAAGTGATACGATGATAGTTTTTATTTTCTATCATATTATAGCCAAGAGGGCAGTTTATCTCCATACAGAGTATATATTTCCAGGATCAAAGTAAGGGTTCATCATGTTTATTAGGTAATTCTAAACCTTAAACTATTGTTACATACTATAGGTTCGCCTACAGATCTGGCGTTTAATGTGTTGTTGAATTTCTTATTGAGATTAGAAATTCTTTCATCAAATTGATATATAGACTACTAAAATCACTCAAACCATTTAAATGTTGATAAAAAAAAGTTTGTTAAACACCTTTATGATCTCCCTATGAGAAATATAAATAAATAATTCTTTTGTTTTTGCAAGAAGTGATAAGTCACTTGCCTTTAGTTTCAAATCATAAAACCATTAACGGATATTTTATTCTATTTGAAATTGGATTCATTTTAAATAATAGTAAATAAATTTATATTCAAAAGACTGAAATCCTATTTTTTTTAAGCTTCCAAACGGGTTCATCTTTACTAAGGATTGCAAAACGCATTACATTTATAGAAAAATCTTCTTCTATAAATCACATGTGCTCTTTTTTTTTTTTTTCATATTAATTATATGAATGCCGGATGAATATAAAATATAACATATCATTACATAAAATTTTATCTATAATTTTGTTTTACCATATTGAAATTTCCCTTCTTTTTAATTTTCGAGAACAAAAAAATTGTAAGATTGGCAGATTGCCAGAATTTTAATTTTCATTTTTGTGATCCAAGATTAACAAGGCACATATAGTAATAGTGTCACAACTTGTTGGTTATATATGATTGAGTATAAAGTGGGATAATGCTTAACTTTTGGTGAATAACTCAATAAGATTCTTATGATCTCCTGAAACATTTTCACAGAATAATGCAATTTGTGCTATTAATTTCTTTTAATCTATATATAAATTAATCCACTTTCTTCTTGATAATTTCCAGTTATCAAGAAAATTATAAGATAAATTAATAAAATCAAAGCAAAACCAAAAAGCTTTTGAATGAGGTTTCTTGGTTTAGCCTCCAAATTAAGGATCATAATATTTCTTGGAGATGAAGCACATGGAGGACCCAAAGCAAAACCAAACAGTTTCTGACATATCAATTATATATATATATTCATGTTTTTAGGGAATATCTATGAGGACAATCAACATAATGAGGACTTTATTCATTATTATGAATTCAATTATTAAATCATTTTCTATAATTAATCAAGTAAAACAAAATGTGTAAATCAATTATATGCAATCAACTTCATATATGTACTTTTTTTTAAGGAAAAAGAAAAAAATGATGAAAGAAACTTGCTTTCTATGCGTATGCATCCATTTCTATTTTTTTAAGTTACAGAGATTTTAATTTTTATAATTTTAGTGAATTTATAATTTAATTTTTATAATTTTATTTTATGTAATTAAATTTTAAAATTTATAATAATTTATTATTAAATTTTCATCATTAACTAATATCAAATTTAACTAATAGAATCTTACATATTTATTAAATTATATATTAGTAGTATTTCACTTTTATTAACTTACATGTTATATTTAGCTTACCAAAATTTATTTATTAACCATTAGCTATCATAAAAAAAAATTATTTTTTCAATTTTTTTAGAAGAAGAAAAAAGAATTTATATGCTAATAAGGATTAAAAAGGTTGATTTTTTTCTTGAAATCATTGATAAAGAATAATAAATAAATTAAAGAAAATTTTTTAACTAAATTCTGAGTTAATTTCTGTTACTTAAAGTTAATATAAATTGATGGTGTAGATTTAACTGTAAATTATTTTAAATTCTAAGATATAATTACATAAAATAAAACTATCAATATTAAATTATAAAATTAATGAAAATATAAAGACTAAAACTTTTATTAACTCTTTTTTTTTTGTTAATTTTAGAGTAAGATAAATTATTTCAATTTAAGATCAAAACATATTATTTATTTTTTAAAAAACTTATAATGATATTTATAAATTTTCTAATTTTTTAAAACTATGGACAATAAAATCTAAATATAAAATATGGAAAATAAAAAGCAAGGTTTACCCGAACCAATCAAAAGAGACGATCTATCTCTATCTCTATTTTGTATTGTTGGAGAAGACTGCTGCCCTGCAGAAAAACATGCATTGTCGGATAACTAACTCGTTTATTATGCAGAACAATTGAAAGAAACATGTCTGTACATTCTTGTTTGCATTAACATCTTCTCACATTATTTGTCGATCCTTATCATTAATGTGAAAATAATGTAAATCAAATATAAATGAAAAAACATATTTCTATCATTATTTTTTTGTAAAAGTTCTAGCTAGCTTTCATAAGACATATTTTTGGTTAACTTACTTTATCATTTATTATAATTTTATTTAATTTTTAATTAAATATTCATGACTTAAAAGTTTAAAATTAAAATTTTATATTAATTTTTATTTTTAATTGAATACTTTCCACCATTTTCTTATTAAATCTAGATAATAACCTATATATATGGACAATCATTTTGTTATTTCTAACTCTATTTAAGTAAGAATAAATAATTTCAAGAAAATTAGAATATTTTATAAAATTATTTTATTTTTACAAAAAAATGATGTATGGTTGTGTGTTTCTCACCCCTCTAAACTTTAATATTATCATTGTTAATGTGTATAAATTATTAAAAAAATTTAAAAATAATATAAAATATCTCATTAAACATAAAAAATAATTATAAGAATCTAATTTTTAAAATTTTTCAACCATAAAAACATATTAAAAATTAGGTGATACCCACAGACAAGCAGATAAATTTAACCTATAACCCTAAAACTTTTACTCACCTTAGACACATTCATGCTTTGCTTGGTACTGTCGAAAATGGGCAGAAAAGAAATTCTCCGCAGAAATCAGGAAGGAAAACAAAATTGACTGCTGCTTGGTGCAGTAGAAAATTTTTGAAGAGAAGAAATTGGATGGAAAAAATCCTGTGGGGCCCACAGCAAAAATTTTCCGCTAAGGCGAGAAAATGCGCTGAAAAGGTTGACTTGCAGCGCAAGTAACCTTTTTTATTTTTTTAAATTAGTATTTTAATTATAATATTAATTTTTATAAT
>JANHAO010025276.1:0-11389 GCA_026873985.1 Saraca asoca
TCATTTTTCATCTCTCCCTAACTTCACACTTTCATAATGTTGAGATTCATAAAGTTCATGCAAATTACAGTGCAATAGATAAGGTATTTTTTAAGAAGCCTAAGGTTCAATTCTAAGAAAGAAAGACTAAATCAAAAATACTCATTCAAGGTCTATCTCAAATCAAGTTTTCATGGGTTTAAAACTAATTATTATCATATCAGCTCATTAGAAGGGTTATTAACTTTGTAATTAGCAAAAATAAAACATAACTCAAAATGAAGAAAAAAACATATTACAAAGCAAAACTATAACTATTCACATAAAACAGACCAAAAGTTAGAAAGCAACTACCCCCCATGCTTAAATTTTATATCGTCCCGTATGTAGCTAACAAATATAAGATCATAGAGGAAGGGATAAAAGCTTATCGACTTACTAGTCTTCATGTGGTGGTGGTGGTGGTGGGAAGTTATGCTTTAGGTGCCAATTGTGCATGCTCCACATCATTTGGTGCATATTTCCCAGCATTGATTCTATGGACCCCATTGTTGCTTGCAAATTTTGTAGTATTGCTTGCATGGAATGTAAAGTGGTCCTTTGACTATGTTATTCCTCCTCAATCCTGCTGAGTCACAAGTTTAGCAGCTCTTGATTACTTGGTTGGGCAAGGGAGGAACTCTCAAAGTGAGCTTGTTAGGCTAGGGGCTATGGTGAAAATTCTACCTCTTCTTTATCGTCTTCATCTTCAAAGGCCCTTTGAAGTGGGTATCGCCAATTAGCTTGATCGATAATAGTGGTGTGCTCAGGATTGGTGAGTTGAAAAAGGTCTTTGCCTCAAAAATGCAACTAATACTCAAATTCTCTCTTGACAATTAATTTCATATGTAAACAAGATTCTATGTCAATCCTTAAGTTTCTGGGTCAAGGCTGCAAATCTGAAAGTTGTTATTCTAACCCCAGGCCGTGAGCAATCACTGTTACCAATCCTCATGTTACTATTTTTCCATGCAATGTATTACCCACTTTTTACATTTGCTATTCCATGAATGCCCAATATCAACTTGATTATTATTTATCATATCCCATAAGAAATATAGATCTTGTTGACTTGCAACCCCATTACTTTTAGCTCGACCAAAAATAGTGTGTCATGACACATTGAATATATCTAAAATAGGGGTTACAAATTGACAAAGCTTTTGATTTTAATGCACTATACTATCCCCAATAGCAATTGAGTTCCAAAATAGATTTGCTTGAAAACTTAAGGGAATAGTCCTGGGGCCCCCAGGAGGTATTCTAAACAAATCATTAAGTTGGGCTAATGATAAACTATAATCTTGGTCAAATAATCTAAAAGTTATTTGGCCTTGTTCAACCTCATGGCCTTTGAAAAAGACTGCATTGAAAGAACTAAAAAGTTTTAGGGTCACTCATGCATAGGTAGGGTAACGCATTGTAATGAAAGCCAACCACCCAATTCGATCAAACAAATAATGGATATCATCGAGCAATCCCAGCTATTCCAGACAAACTTTATCAACATATCGGGTACTTAATATTTCCCTTTTTACTAATTGATCATATCGTTTATATTGATCATCATCAACGAAGATGATTCCAAATTCATTAATTTGATGAGGTTATAGGTTAATGGGATTACCTCGTCCTCTACGAGCTTGATCGGATCAAGAGGAGGAGGCTTGACCAATTCTAGATCTTTTTGGAGCCATTCGAGATGCAAAAAATATTCAAGTGCAATGAACTATCTTCTTTGTTAGCACAAAAATTGAAATAGCACCTAAAATATTTTTTTTCTTGTTCAAGGGCAACAGAAATTTATACACAGCAGCAACAGAAATTTAGCAAAATTTTAACTTAAGCAAAATAAGATAGTAAAAAAAATAAGTGGACTTGTGCAGTAAAATAGTAAAAACCACGGACTATTAGCAAAACAACAAAACAATAGAATAGTAGAACAATAAAATGCAGAAATAACAAAAACAGCAAAAGGCAAAAATAGCAAAATACAAAAAAATAGCAGAATAGCAAATAAAAGAAAAACAAAAATAGCAGAAACTTAAAACAGTAGATCGGTAGAATATCAAAAAAATATAGCAAAAAACTAGCAAATAATACCTCCCTTCAGCATATGCAAGAGCTCTTCCTTCTGTCTAGAATTCAAAGATTGGAGAAGAAGGAATAGAGGAGGTAAGATGCGAGTTTGTGTTTGGATGAAGGGGGGATTTTGGCTAGAAGTGGAGAGAAATTGATTAGAAGTGCAGAGGTGTTAGCTGTTGGTGAAGGGGCACAACTGAAGGAGCAAGAAGAATTAGAAAAAAAAGTACAGAGGGCAATCATCCTTGAGGTTTAAGACAAGCCACGTTTTAGGTTAAAGCCCAAAACATAGGCGTGTTTGAGAACAAGGTTAGCCCTGTTCGATGCTGGCCACTGGAAAAATTTCTGCTTTCTTTCTCTTTTTTTTTATTTCTTTATTTTTTTGAAATTTTTTCTTTTTTCTTTTTTTTTTTTGCTAAATAATGATTGGAAGATGGCTGTGTTCTAGAACACGAGTAAGCCGTGCTTGGGGCTGCCAATTTTTTTTGTTCCAGATAGTGCATAGAACACGATTGTGTTCTAGGACATGACCATGTTACATTCTGGGCTAGAATTTTTCACTTCATGGTAGGCTTGGAACATAGTTGTGTCTTAGGACACACCCTAACTGTGTTTGAGGATGCCATTCTTGTTCTTACTCAAAATTCTTGAGGTGATTTCTACATCAAATCTTCCCTTAAATGATTCTTGGCATATAGAGATGGACCTGCAATTCAATCCTCTAATAAATTCCTAAATTCATAATACTAGGAGCTAAAAATGTAAAGCAAAGTTGAACTAAAATCTAAAAAGAAAGGGGAAAATAAATAAGCAAAAATAAACACTACAAAACTAAACATGGGTTACCTCCCAAGAAGCGTTCATTTTAAGTCATAAGCATGACACCTCTGATAGTATTATTTGGTTGAAAGCAACTCAGAGAAAGTGTAAGTGGCTCTTTCTTCAGTTGGTTCTCCTGCTAAATAATGCTTGAGGCACTGGCCATTAACCTTGAAAGGTCTGGTTGCTTCGCTTCAGATTTTAACACTTTATATGAAAGGAATTAACTGACTTGAAAAAGACTGGACCAATAAGAACGGAGTTTGCCTAAGAAGAGTTTTAATCAAGAATTGAAAAATAGAACCCAGCCTCTTTCTTAGAAGTCTTGCCTTAGAATATGCCTATCATGTCAGCTCTTTGTTCTTTCCTTGTGTAGCCTTGCATTTTCATAGGCATCCAGTCTCAACAAATCAAGTTTATTTAATTGGAGTAATCTCTTTTCTCAATCTTTAGATCAAAGTTAAGAGCCTTGATTGCCCAATATGCCTTATATTCCAGCTCAATTGGTAGATGACAAGGCTTCCCATATATTAACTAGAATGGGGTGGTGCCTATGGGAGTTTTATAAGTAGTTCAATAGGCCCACAATGCATCATCAAGTTTTAAAGAGCAATCTTTCCTTACTCTAGAGACCATCTTCTCCAGAATGCTTTTGATCTCTCTATTGGAAACTTCAACTTGGCTATTTGTCTAAGGATGGTATGCTTATTCCATTTTGTAAGTTACTCCATATTTCTTCAAAAGGGATTCAAATTGACCTCAGTAAAATGTGAACCACTATCACTGATGACAACTCTAGGGATTTCAAACTTTGGAAAGATTACCCTCTTAAAGAACTTGGTTACTACTCTGGCATCATTGCTAGGGGATGCTATGGTTTCCACCCATTTTGACACATAATCCACTGCTACTAAGATATACTTGTTACCACAAGATGGTGTAAAAGGTCCCATAAATTCTACTCCCCAAACATCAAATATTTCCACCTCTAGAATGTTGTTCAAAGGCATTTCATTCCTTCATGAAATATTACTAGTTCTTTGGCATCGATCACAAGCTTTCACATATTGATGGACATCCTTGAAGAGTGAAGGCCAATAAAATCTGACTTGAAGGATCTCAGCAGCTGTTTTTGAAGTACTAGCATGATTGCCACAAGATGAATCATGGCAATGGGAGATGACACTAGTTACTTCTTCTTCAGGAATACAACTTTGAAAAATACCATCTACACATCACTTATATAAGCAAGGTTTGTCCCAAATATAGGATTTGATATCCAAGAAGAACTTTTTCTTTTGCTGATAGTTCAATCCATGAGATAGGATTCCACATGCAAGGTAGTTGACAAAATTAACATACCAAGGAGCTTTAATGATGGTGATGGCAAGGAACTGGTCATCAAGGAAGGAATCATCAATAGGTATTTCATTTTTTACTTCCTTAATTGATTCTTGTCTTAACCTTGAAAGATGATCAGGACTATCTTCTCAACTTCCTTCTTATCCTGAATCTCTAAATCAAACTCTCACAAGAGAAGAATCCATCAGATTAACCTTGGCTTGGCCTCTTTTTTGCTCAGGAGGTACTTGATAGCAACATGATCTGTATATGTAACAATCTTGGACCCCAACAAATATTGGCAGAACTTATCAATCACCAAAACCACTACTAACAGCTCCTTTTCTAGGGTAAAGTAGTTAACTTGAGCTTTATCTAAAGTTTTGCTTGCATAATAAATGGCATAAGGCTTTCTATTCCTTCTTTGTCCAAGAATCACCTCGAAAGCATAGTCACTAGCAACGCACATGATTTCAAAAGGAAGACTCTAGTCATGGGGTTGAATGATTAGTGCAGATATTAAGGCCTCCTTCAACCTATAAAAAAGCATCATGGCAAGCATCATCAAAGACAAAAGGATTATCTTTAATAAGCAAATTAGTTAAAGGCTTTGAAATTTTTGAGAAGCCTTTGATGAAACCCCAGTAGAAACCTGCATGGCCTAGAAAGCTTCTCACTTCCTTGATATTCGAAGGTGGGGCATACTTTGGATAGCCTCAATCTTGGCATTATCCACTTCAACTCCTCTTTCAGACACTAAGTGCCCAAGCACTATGCCCTCTCTTATCATAAAGTGGCATTTTTCCCAGTACTGATTCTTAATTAAAAATTTTCATATTTGTTATGGATGATTACCACTAAAGTGGGATTACTCATATCAGTTTATGAAATTTTTGATATTAAAGGAATGTTTTTAGTTATTGCATACAATCACCTGCCCAAAAGGGGTATTGTGTGTTTTAACTGGAAGTTTTAATAATGGATGCAGTTATTGGGGAATCCATTAGTCTAGAAAATTTGTCTGCCCAAAGGGGATGGATTTTCAAACCTAGCATATTCTCATTGATTAACTCATTTAAGGTTCTAACTATGGTTGCACATTTTGCCCAAAGGGGAATGTGTGATGTAAGTTGGCCTCACAGTGATAGCTTATTTTAATTTTTAGTTGAATCTTGCCTTTATTGTTTATTCTAATGCAGTCTTGTTTTGTGTCAACAGTTACCTTTTCAATGAATAACTGTTCTGCATCAATCGAGATGCTAACTAGATCACACTATAGCAAATGGAAGCAGGACATAGAGTTTTCTCTAGGAATAACTAATCTGGATATGGCCTTAAGAGAAGATAGGCCTATTGTTCCTGATGAAGGGGGAACATATGAGCAGAAAGAACAACAGGCTCTCTTTGATTGCAATTAAAAGGATAGTTTCTGAGCATTTACTGAATGGTTTGCCTGAGACCACAAGGGCAAAAGAATTCCTAACTGCTCTAGGCAATAGATACCAAGTATCCGACAATGTTAAAGTCAAATATCTAATGAAACAATTAACTGATATGAGGTATGACAACATAAAAGGGTAAGAGAATTCATTTTGAAAATGGTTCATCTTAAGACCAAGCTGAAAGCCTGTGACATTGACCCAAATGAAAACTACATTGTCTCTCATGCCCTAAATTACCTACCTATTGAGTTTGCCCAAATTAAAATAGCTTATAATACCTTTGGTGAGTAATGGACCATCAATGAGTTAATTACAAAGTGTGTAGTTGAGGAAGAGAATCTAAGGAAAGAGAGGAGCGAAATGTCCTTTCTAATTGTTCAAGGTAAACCCCATTCTGGTAAGGGTAATTGGAAATGCAAGAAAAACTGATCGACAAATCATAACAAAAATCAAGATTCAAAGAAATCAAGTAATGATTAGAACCACAATGTTGGAGGTCCAAAATCGAGTAATTTCAATAAATCTATCTAGTGTTTCTGGAGAAAGAACAAGGGGCACAAAAAGAGTGAATGTGCAAAACTTAAGGTTTGGATTGAATACAAGTAGAAATCGGGAGGTAATCTTTTAGTTTTTATTTGTTTTGAATCCAACCTAATTGATGTGCCAATTGATTCTTGATGGCTTGCTAGTGGTTCTACAACCCATGTTGCTATGTCTTTATAAGGGTTCAAAAACCTAAGGAAACCTGGAATGAAAGAAAGCAAACTGCGGGTGGGAACTGATCTTGAAGTCATGATAGAGTTAGTTTGAGATGTTAGCTTAGTGTTAGTATCAAGATCTGAACTTATTTTAAAAGACACCTTTTATGTACCTTCCTTTAGAAGGAATTTGATTTCTATTTCTTGTTTAGACAATGTTAGTTTTAATGTTTCTTTTGGCAATGGAAAAATATATTTGATGTTAAATTCTCAAATTGTTAGTTATGGATCATTAGTAGATGGTTTATACAAATTGTATTTAGCTTCTGATAATGTTTCCACATTGTTTCATGTTGAAAATTTTGTTGCTAAAAGATCAAAAATCAAGGAAAAATCTTTTTGTTGTGACACAAGTGCTCAGGTCACATTTCTAGGGAAAAGGGTTGAAAGATTAATTAAAGAAAATGTTTTACCTCCCTTAGATTTTAGTGATTTAGGCACTTGTGTTGATTGTATTACGGGAAAATTCAATAAAATTTTAAAAAAAAAGGTGCAACAAGAAGTTCAAGTCTTTTGGAAATAATTCGCACTGAAATCAATGGACTGTTGTCTCCAATCATTTGTGGTAACAAACATTTTATCACTTTCATTGATGACTTTTCCTGATTTGGTTATCTCTATTTGATTAGGGAAAAATCTGATGCACTTAATAAATTTATAATTTTTAAAACTGAAGTAGAGAAACAATTAGGAAAGGTCATCAAGATAGTGAGGTCTGATCATGGTAGAGAATATTATGGCAGATATGATGCTGTTGGATAGAACATATGACCATTTGCAAAATTCTTTCAAGATTGTGGAATTATCCCACAATACACCATGCCTGGGAGTTTTGAACAAAACAATGTAGTTGAAAGGTGTAACCGTACATTGAAAGATATGATAAGGAGTATGATGAGTATGTCAAACTTGCCAGAATTCCTATGGGATGAAGCTTTAAAGATTGCACTTTACATCCTAAACAGAGTTCCTAACAAATTTGTTCCTAAAACACCTTTTGAACTCTGGATAGATAGAAAGCCTAGCCTTAACCATCTTCGTGTCTGGGGTTGCCCTGTAGAAGTGAGAATCTATAATCTCCTAGAGAAAAAGATAGATGCTAAAACAAGTCATTACTATTTCATTGGATATTCGTAGGTTCTATTGTCCTAGTAGGGGTAATAGGATTATGGAATCATTGAATGCAAAATTTCTAGAGCTTGATGTGGCAAATACTATTGTTCCACCAGTTAAGGCTAGTGCTGCTTTGCCAGAGACAGTTTCCTTACCTTTACCTATTTATCAAGACCACATCTTGCCTACTACTCCAGTTAAAGTTGATATTCCAATAAAGAATGTGTCTGTTACTCCTGCTGTGGTTGGGGTTTCCCAATCTATTGAATATGTCAATCCGCTGCCTGTAAGGAGATCAGTCAGAGAGAGACGGTCTACCATTTTTGATGATTTTTTGGTTTATCTATGTAAGGATGCCTATGACATCAGGGATGTGGTTGATCCCAAGAATTTCCAAGAAGCTATCTTCTGTGATCAATCTGATAAATGGATAGATGCCATGAAGGAAGAAATGCAATCTATGGACAAAAATAATGTGTGGGAGCTTGTTAAACTGTCAAAAAATTATAGGTTGATTCATTGCAAGTGGATTTTTAAAACAAAGAAAGATTCAAAGGGGAAGATAGAGAAGTTCAAAGCTAGACTCATAACAAAAGGTTATACTCAAAAGAAGAATATTGACTTCAATGAAACCTTTTCACCTATATCAACTAAAGATTCCTTCAAAGTTGTTATGGCTTTATTAGCTCACTTCAATTTAGAATTACATTAAATGGATATCAAAATAGCCTTTTTGAATGGTAATCTAAGTGAAATGGTGTACATGCGATAACTTGAAGGTTTTCAATTGAGCAGTAATGAGCAGTTGGTGTGTAAGTTGAGAAAGGCAAATTATGGCTTGAAATAGGCTTCAAGACAGTGGTATCTGAAGTTTGATGAAGTGGTGACTTCCTTAGGTTTCGAAGAAAATAGGGTTGATCAGTCTATATACCTTAAAGTCAATGGGAGCAAGTTTATTTTTCTTGTTTTGTATGTGGATGACATTTTGTTTGCCAACAATGACCTTAGTTTGCTTCATGAAACCAAGCATATGTTGACATAATTTTTTGACATGAAAGATCTTGGAGAAGCATCTTTTGTGTTAGGGATTGAGATTCATAGAGATAGATCCCGTGGTATGCTTGGATTGTCTCAGAAGGCTTAGATTAATAAAGTTCTGGATAGATTCAACATGTAGAATTGTAAACTCGGGGATGTTCTAGTCATTAAAGGTGACAAATTTAACAAAGATCAGTGTCCTAAAAATAAGCTTGAGAAAGCATAAATAAAAGATAGACCTTTTGCTAGTGCATTAGGGAACTTTGTGTATGCTCAGGTTTGCACTAGGCCTGACATTGCTTTCATAGTCGGTGTTTTAGGGAGATACCAGTCTGATCCTAGTAGAGATCATAAGATAGCTACTAAGAAAGTAATAAGATATTTGTAAAAGACCAAAGACTACATGCTTGTATATAGAAGAGTCGATGAATTAGAGAGAGTGAGGTATACTGACTTAGATCTTGTTGGGTGCCTGATAACAGGAAATCAACTTCAGGCTATATTTTCATGATGGTTGGAGGTGCGATATCCCGAAAAAGTAAGAAATAATCACTGGTTTCCTCTTCTACTATGCAAGCAGAATTTATTGCCAGTTATGTTGTTGCTACTCACGCTATTTGGCTGAGAAATTTGGTGATAGGACTTCAAATTGTGGATTCCATTGCTAGACCACTAAGGATCTATTATGATAACAGTGCTACAGTGTTTTACACTAAGAATAATATGACTACTAGTGGTTCAAAGCATCTGGAATTAAAGTACCTAACTATAAGGGATCTTATGAAGAATGGAAGTATAAAAGTTAAGCATATCAACATAGATTCCATGATAGTTAATCGCTTAACCAAGGGGCTTAGGCCCGTAGTGTTTAAAAGGCATGTTGAAAACATAGGCATTTTGAGTTCTTTTGATATACTTGGTTAGTGGGAGGCTTGTCAATTATGTCCTTTTGGTCATCATGTTAGATTGTAATCGTTGGACATTTTCATTTTGAGTTAACATATAAATGATTTTATAAGCAATTAAAAATACATTACTTATATTATTGTTGTTTAACAAATCATTTTTGCATTTCCATTGTTGAATTTTGAAACTCGGTGTCATTGGAACCATCGTGCCCGTGGTTGATGCCATATTGGATTTTGAGGCATAATGGTTCTCCATGAACCACACAATTTTGAAACTCGGTATCATTGGGACCACCGTGGCCATAGTTGATGCCATATTGGAGTATGAGGCATGATGGTTCTCCATGAACCATACAATTTCTCTAGCTTTAAAAATGATTATTTGAGAGAGAAATTGAAAGGACTGACAATGAAAATAGTATTATTACCATTGAATCACATTAGTATACTATTTTCTTACTACACTCCACACCAATGATTAGTTGACGGAATTAATAACATTTGTAACCATGGATTGGTCATGCATCAATCAGGGGTGTATTAATTGCCATGATTCGATGTCACTTGATTTTTGGTTGGACGGAATCATATTCAAATGTTGTATCTTAGATTATGTGCTTCCATAAAATTGTGGCCAAATTTTAGGAAAAACAAGTTATTAGCCTGAAAGTTATTTTCAAAATAAATGTTTTATTAAAAATAACATAATTATTTTTGCCCAAATAGGAAAATGTAACAATTATTTTTATAATTCTTCTAGTGGACTAAAAATAATTTTGATTTTGTTTTGTAAAAATAAATGGACTAAAACATAATCTATAAGTGAATGCAAAAGATAGCCCATTAAACTATTAAGGTGATCTATTTGCACTGGGTTAGAACATCTATAGTTAATTAGTGTAGATCTAATAGTACGGCCTTAACCCTAAAGCCCATGATGGGAAGGCTCAAGGGTTAATATATCAGCTAGATCCCCTTTGTACTTATATGACTCTTAGTCTGTCTGAGCTCCTCTCCCCATCCAGAGCATGTTTGAAGATAATATAAGCTACAGAGGAAGTTCCTAGTCATTTACTTATGGAAATTCCAGATTAGGATGCAATTTGATTACATGAGTGTACAGTCTATCATAACCTCAACAGGTATGTGTTTAATTTTTCAGTATTCTAATTTCTTACAATTCAATTGGTTAATTCCGCTTAAAATTTTGCTTGCAACCTTGTCCCAAGTGATATGTGAAGGTTTACAATTCCGAAACAAAGGAAACCATGCCTATGGTGAATAAGGGGAAATTTGGCTAGGAGGACCTTCAATGAGGAAATCTCATCATTTTGCAATGTTTATTACATTTAATTTTCTTCAAATAATAAGGAAAAGTAAAATATGCTATTTTCTATTTGCAGTATAAATATATTAAAATTCTTGTTATTCATGGCCTTATTTTTTTTTCTCTTGTATTGTAGCAACATTATCGATTGAAAAATGCTATAAATGTAGATTGAAACTGCCCAGATACCCATTGTAATGTCCCAGTCTTTTTCCCTTTTTAAAAAAAAAATTCATAAAGTTCTTTTATAACATTGGATTGTTTAATAGTATTTAGAATAAATGTACAATACATGTAAAAATATATTTTGAAGAGAATTTTTTAATAATTGATTTTATACTATAACTTATACTTTTGCAGTACTTGTTTTAAATGTTCTGACTTGTCAAATTCTTTTAGTAGCTATTATGAAAAGTAAAGAAATTTATTATTTTTTTAAAGTTTGATTCTTTATTTATTCTGCATAATAATTATTTAGCTTATTATATGGCAAAGTCTAAATTTCTAAATTTGTTAAATGATTTTGTAATTTTATTTAATTAG
>JANHAO010025277.1:0-11392 GCA_026873985.1 Saraca asoca
ACATATGTGTTCAAATAATTTAAGCTTTAAATATAATACCAAGATAAGATACTTATTTAAAAATTATGATTAATTTATTTTTGTATCATCTTTTATTAAATAAATTATAAATTAAATCTTATTATATGTTTGATATGTAAGTTATATACTATAATTTAATAATATTTTTTTCTCTTGTATTTATCTTTATCATATATTATTATTAAATACGATATTGATATTTGATAATCTAACTTATAGAACGTCAAGTATATTTTATAAAAAATTTCATATCCACCCATGACATATATAAAGCTAGGGCTTTTTATAAAAGGAAATAAAATTACAAATTATAACTGTTAATCTAATGATAAATACTTGAGTGGCCGAACAGTCTATAAGACCACTGTGATGCCACTAGTTTAACATCAACCTTTATGTTCTCTGTTTATGCTCCATTCCTTCACAGTCCTTCACTAACAACTAACAAGCATTGCCAAGAAGTTCTATTGAGAATCAGTTACACTTCAGCTGACTCTAGGCGAGGGGCCTGGTTTTAATTTATTGCTATAGCATGTGCCACATAATGTTCCCAACCTATATATAAATATACAAAAAAAAAAAAAGAAGAAGAAGAAATTACTACTTGCAAATGAACTAGTGTGAGCAATAGTGTGAAGAGCAGTGTGCATAAATAGCATTACTTAAATGTAAACCCTCCAACATAGAGGGCTTTGGTTGAAGCAATGCCAGGTGTGATTATTAAGGAATATTTGCAACCCACGGTATGTCTGGAGGATTTGAATGTTTGAAGTATTGCTAAGAGATGCCTCGTAAGCATGAACTTCATGGTGATTGCATTCTCTCAGGGCTAGATTTCCCTAGTTGTTGTCTGGTGTGAAGGCTTCAGATGCCACCGGATGATTCAAAGATTGAAACCAATTTGGATAGCAGAAATGAAGGCAATCAGATTAATGACCAAGTCAGAGCTAAAAAGAGAATAAAACATTGAAGAAGAAATTGGCTTTCTATTCTGCAGCCATTATCAATTCTTCGTTATCGTTGATTGAAATTCTGTAATTTAGTGTCACACTCACCAGCAGGCAAACTGTGTATATTATTATGATTCTCAAATTGTCCTTGAATTTAGTTTTTACCTTAACCAGTCTGGCCTTCCTGCGTAATAAATTGAAAAAAGGGTCTAATTTTGAAAACTTGACTAGGAAGGGAAACGCCAAAAAATTGGATGATGAACAGTATATATATCCCAAAAGCAAGGCATTTCTGCAAAGTTTTCCATTCCATCACCATCAGTTAAACTCCAATATCTTAATCTCGGTAACAGATTTGAATCAATCAGTCAAACAACTGATCAGAGAAGTAACTTTATAGAAAACTTGAGCGAGCAAAATATAAACTGCAAAATTTAGATGATGAAAAATCCCTAACAAAGCATTTGTCCAAGTCTCTCCCCATGCCATCAGTTAATCTCCAATATCTTGATCACAGTAGCGGATTCAATTCGGTGCAGTGCCACAATAGAGTCTCCAGGTTTGCAGAGTCCATTTTTCTTGGCATACTCCAGAGCAAACTCCATGGTCTCTTCTGTAGATTCAGTCTGAGAAGCTCCGGCTGAGCCCGTGCATAAAACCGGTATCAAACCACGGTATATAAGGCTATGCCTAGCAGGAAACTCATCACTAATAGACCATTCAAAAGAATCTGTTGTTATCTCAGGTACTATCACAGACAGAATTGGCATGCTGGGCCTATACTTAGACACCAATTTTGCTGTAGTTCCACCTCTGGTCAGAACCAAGATCAAAGCAGCTTTCAATCCAATGGCAGTTCTAACGGCTGAAGAAGCCATACTCTCTAATGGACTCATTGGAATTGGAGCTGTTTCCACTCTTCTTTTGTATAATTCTCCATAGTTTATGTAACCCTCAGCTTCTGCACATATTCTGGCCATTGTTTGAACTGCAATATCCGGATAAGCTCCAGCAGCAGTTTCCCCACTGAGCATCACGCAGTCTGTCCCATCAAGAACCGCATTGGCAACATCAGTAGCTTCAGCTCGGGTAGGCCTTGGAGATTTGATCATGGATTCTAGCATCTGGGTGGCAGTCACCACTGGCTTCCCTTGTATGTTCGATTTGTGTATCATTACTTTCTGAGCAAGGAATATCTTCTCAATGGGAATTTCCATTCCTAGATCACCCCTAGCCACCATAAATGCATCTGAATTCGCCAGGATTTCATCAAAATTGGCAACCCCCTCCTGATTTTCAACCTAGCAAAAACAGTAACAAATAAAATACGAAATCATAATTGAAACTGACCAAGAAAAGGAATATAGAACTAAAACAAAATTGGTGTATTGGAAATCGTCACTCAATTGCACACGTGTACATTAAGTGACAATTGTTTGGAATGTTAAGTGCTACTCAGCATTTTCATTGATTAATGTATCATTCTAATTTGTTTATACTTGATTTGGAAGCAAAAATGGCCAAACTTTAAATAGAAATTTGACAACTTTTTGTATACCTTAGACATGAGAAGGATACGTTTAGCATGCTCCCCAAGCAGATTTCTGACCTCTACAAGGTCTGAACCTTTCCGGACAAAAGAGAGAGCAATCATGTCAATGTTATTAGGAACCCCCCAGCCCAAAATGTCCTCCTTGTCCTTCTCTGTCAAGGTAGGAAGATCAACAACAACACCAGGAAGGTTAACATTCTTCCTCTCACCCAGAACTGCAGAGTTTTCACAACGACACCGAACCAAGCCTTGCTCCTTGTCACATTCCAAGACAGTGAAACTGATTGTTCCATCAGCACACAAAATGTTACCTCCAGGATTCACATCATGAGGCAGTTTTTCGTAGCTCATACTGATCATCTGCTCATCGCCTTTTATGCTATAATCAGTTGTGATCGTTATTTCTTGGCCTAGCCGAAGTTGTATAGGCTTTCTATCCTTCAACAACCCTGTTCTTATCTCTGGACCCTGAAAAATAAACAAAATACATTAATGCACAAAAGAAAACAATTTCCACAAACCATTATTAATAGATTAAGGTTTATAAATTTGAAAACTTTTGTGCATAAATTGCAAAATTACTTTTCTTTTGTGAAGTATATAATCTTGATGAGAAAATTATACTGAAAGCAAGTGAATTTGAGATCAAAATTCATGCATTAATATTTTTAGATAGAATAAATTAATAAAGCAGAAAAGACTAATACCCAAAAGGAAGAAAACCTAAAGGCATAGCATTCAGTACAAAAAAAACATTGATCTATTAGCCACATCAACCCGAACACAGGGTTCTTTCTCACTCTCGACTATTTTCTCTATTGCTAAGTGAAAACCATACTTCTCTTAATTGGACGTCATAGTACTTGTCAGAACTCTGGCTCCGGTGACTCTCACGTCTCGTTTTGGAGAAATTCTTACATACATGTCATATACATAATATGCATCTAAGAATTTCTACACATTTTGCAGGTCCCTAACCCCAAATTTTGGATTTTTCAAATAAAACACAGTAGTAGAAACATCAAAGCAAGTGGAACATAGTGTAAAGTTCATACCTTTGTATCCAACATTATAGCACAGAGAATACCGGTGTTATTCATGGCGATCCTGAGATTATCAAGGGTTTCCTGGTGGTAAGGATGCGAGCCATGAGAGAAGTTGAAACGAGCCACGTTCATACCTGCCTTGAGAAGCTTCTCCAACATCTCCACTGACCGGCTTGAAGGTCCCAATGTGCAAACAATCTTCGTCTTGGGCTTCAGACTCTTTCCTACTGGCATGGCTTCTGCTGACAGTACTTTCTCCATTATTTCCCTCCCAGCACACAGATTAAACCAAAAATGCTCAGGGAGAGAGAAGAAAGAAATTGGGTTTTTCCTTTTAGAACTCTCCGACGTAAACAATATATATAGGTCCTTTGCTTGTTAGTGCAAGAGAAACATAAAACCTCTAGGTAGCGTACAGAATAATCAATTACCATCACACTATATATATAGAAAAAAATAAAATTACCAATTAGATTATGTTATTTAAGGACTTAACTATAATTCTAGATATATAAGAATTCCTACCAATTAGATTGATGTTCTAATTATTATTAATTTCATATATATATCAATTTTGTAGAATCTTAAGAGGTCAAAGTACAAAAAAAAAATTGTCATAATTATAGTTAAATTACATATTTTTTTAAGATAAATAGCAATATTTTTATTAAAATTTCATATCTTAAAAACTAAACACATATGAGATTCATGATAGTTAATATGAACTCAAGTCCATAAAATCATTGTTCACGTAAAAATCTAATAATAAAGAAATTCTATTTCCATGTATTTTAAATGTATTGGATCTTAAGGAATTAAAAATAAATAAATAACATTTATTTTCCCTATAGTTTAACTTAATTACACTGGTACCTTTCAATTTCATAAATATACACATTCCTCTTTCTATCTTTTTTTTTAAGGCAACAAAGAAGATAAATATAGATTTAAAATATAGAAATAAAAGAAGATGGGTGTGTATTTATAAAAATATGAAAATGAAAATGTGAATAGATTAAATGTGAGAAAAAATGTTAATTTTTCCTGAAAAAGTATCGGGCATTTGGCAAATTATTTGCTTAGAATCCAAGCCATTAATTGTTTCTTGTTCACATGGAATATGCTCCTGAAATATTCCTTTGTTGTGAATGTAAATTTCGAATCTTATTTCTCATTCCGGTTAGTATTTAATGAGAACAGGAGAATTTTAAGGAAAACAGTTGGCCTCCGTCTGTAATTATGAACATTAGTGGCGAGCATGAGGGTCGCGGATATCTGAAAGAGAAATTTTTAGGAATATATAATTTGGAAAAATGCTTACATTAATTTATTTTGAATCATTAATTAAAGATTTTTTAAAATTTAATTATCTTGAAATATAGGATTAAATAATTAATAATTTTATGTGGTGCATCAAAATATACATAAAAATTTCTTTATAACTTTTATTATATGTAGTTAGTTATAAATTCACGCAATTGATCAATAAAATTTAAGTTCACCGATAAATGTTATATTGTGGCTAAGTCTTGCTAAACATGTTTTTTATCTAAAAAAATAAAATATGATTGCAATTAAGTAATGAAAATTTACAAAATATGCATATAATAATAGATTCAAGCTCAGTGTCATAGTCTGATATTTGTGCTTAAAGTCACTAAACTCCTATAGGAGCGCAAGTGGTCACAGTGCAAATATTAGATTTTGACTATAGTAAATCCAAAAACATTATTACGATATTTATCATAAGTGTCATGCTACAATCATAGGTTCAAAATTTTAAATCACTAACTATATCTATATCACTTAAAATTATCTTATTTATTTTTATATTTATTGGCTTCTCACATCGAAACTTATTGAAGGACATGATCTATTAATGCACGTTGAGACAGGGGACTTTGCATTAAAATCCACCTAGGTTTTGCTTTTTCACAATCAATGAATTATATCAACAATTAATTAATAATTGATTATAATAAATATATAAAAGTGTTAAAAAGTTAAAAAATTTCTGAAATATTAAATTTAATATTTAATATTTAAAGAGTAAAAATTTTTAGATAGATATTATTTATCAAATAAAAATTATATATCATTAATTATGTGTTGATAAATATTTTATTTCTAGATAGATATAATTGTTTACTTATATATAAATTTATTAATATAAATAAAAGATAAGTTATTTTAAATTAACAGAAAATTTAAAAAATTCAAAAATTTTGTCTACAATTTGAATTTGAACAAAAAAGAAACATAAAATTAAAAGTTTCATTTTTCTTCTGATAGTGTGTTGAAGACACTTGCTCTATGGTAGAATTTGAGTGAGGGTAAATGTAATAATTTTTATAATATTAAAAAAATTTATTTAAAATTTCAAGTTAATTATTCTATATTAGAAAATTTAATTATTTAATTAAAAAGAGTTTATGCAATGTCATAATTAATATATTATCTTAAAAAATATATTTTAGAAATAATTTTTTTATGAAGTTTAAGAAATATTTTATATTAAAATTGTGATAAATACTTAAAAGTGATAAAAATTTCAAAAAAAAATTATAAAATATCAAATTTAACATATAATATTTAAAGATAATGTAAGAGTTTAAAAGGTGAGAATTCTTAGATAAACATTACCTATAAAATCAAAAGTAGATATTACTAATTATGATTTGATAAGTATTTTATTTCTATATAAATATAATTATTTCCTTATCTATAATTATTCAATACAAATAAAAAAGAATATATTTTAAATTATAAGAAGATTAAAAAAATTTAAAAGAGTTTATCCACTGTTTGAATTGAAACAAAAAAGAAAAAGTTAAAAAAATTAAAAATTGTCACTTTTTCCCTAATAATGAGTGGAAAACATTTCTTACATAATGAGATTTAAGTGAGAATTAGTGCAACAACTTTTATAATATTAAGAAAATTTTGTTTAAAAATTTAAATCAATTATTTTATACTAGAAGATTTAATTATTTAATGAGAATTGATGCATTCTCATAACTAATATAGTATCTTTAAAAAACATATATTTTAAAATAATTTTTTATGAAGTATAAGAAATATTTTAAATTAAAATTGTGATAAATACTCAAAAATAATAAAAGTTTCAAAAAGATAATTTATAAAATATCAAATTTAATATTTAATATTTAAAAATAATATGAAAATTTAAAGAGTTAAGATTTTTAGATATATATTATCTATTAAATTAAAATTAGATATTACTAATCATATGTTGGTAATTATTTTTTATGTGAATATAATTGTGTACTTATATATAAATTATTTAATATGGATAAAAAAGAAGATATTTTAAATTAGAAAAAGATTAAAAATTTTAAATTCATATATTGTTATAACTAATAAATTATTTTTAAAAAAATATATATTTTAGAATTTTTTTTGTAAAGTATAAAAAATATTTTAAATTGAAATTGTGATAAGTACTTAAAAACAATAATGATTTCAAAAAGAGAAACTATGAAATATAAAATTTAATATTTGATATTTAAAAATAATATGAAAGAGTTAAAATTTTTATATATTATTTACCAAATCAAAATTAGGTATTATTAATTATGTATTAATAAATATTTTAAATTTACATAAATATAACTATTTACTTATATATAAATTATTTAATATAGATAAAAAAATATTTTAAAATAAAAGAAGATTAAAATAATTTAAAAATTTTATTTACGAATTGAAAGTTCATGATAAGTGGAAGACAATCATTATATAGAAAGATTTGAGCGAAAGTGAGTGTCATAACTTTTATAATATTAAAAAGATATTTGATAAAATTAGATATTTATTATTAATTATTTGTATGTAAAATGACATATAAAAATATGAATGTATTTTATAATTTATTTGAGTATACATTAATAATATTTTAGATTATAATATATTATTTATCAAATTAATTTTTCTTTTAAGAAATGAATCATTATAATTTATTAGTTATTATATTTATGAGATTTTATTTTAATAAATAAATTATTATAATTTATTATTTATTATATTTTCTTTTAAGAAGTAGATAATTTGACATAAAAAAATAAGTTTACAACTTTATGTTTATCAATGGTAAGGGTGAAAGTAGTCGTATAAATTATGGGTAAGGATGTCTTTTTACATATTAAATATAAATATGTTGATTAAAAATGTTAAATTTCTCAAATTTTTGTAATTGATAGATTGAGGATCAATCCATTTACTAAAACCATTATTCACCAAACAAGGAAAAAGGTCAATCTACTAAATACTAAAAGAAATAAAAATAATCATTTATCAAATGCTATCATAATTATATTTTTACATGTCATAGTTTGATAATTAATAAAAATTATTCCTAAATTATCATATTTTTAATGGAATTCATAATCTATTTTGATATATCATGTATCTCATTAAATTTATCAAATAAAAATGTTTAAATTGACAAACATCATTGGTCTCCAAAATATTTCATAAATTCTTATGTAAGATTAAAATTTTAGTTAACTAATTTTATATGATGTATTAAATATACATAAGTATTTCATTTTTCAGAAATTCAAGGGGTCTCATAAAATTTTAACCTCATTTTCTAGCTGCTAATTTTGGTTGTAGTGTACCTTCCTATGATATGTGGCAACTCGAGGAGAAATGGAGGACACGTTAAAAGGCTAAAGGCTATTCAACGCACCGTCCTGGGTTCTAATCATATTCACATGTTGGCATCATTGCGATGCTTGCTTAGTTGCTTACAACGTACAACCGCATAAAGCACAATGCCTGGAAAGATGCTGCATTCCATCTTCTCTGAGTGCTTTATTCTTCAACGTAAGGCATATTTATTAGTTTGCATTTTTTAGGCCATCAACACAGAATCATTCAAAAATCGCAATTATAAAAGTATTTTAGGTTGTACGTCTTTTTATTTTTTAGAAAAAATCTTTAAATTTATTTGTATATAAATATAAAATTTTTATGTAATTTATATATTTTGTGATTAATAAAATAATAATATCATATTAATAAAAAAATAATTTGAAATTTAATATAATGAATATTATTTTTTATCATATAATTTTATATATAATATTAAATAAATAGAATAATTTTTATAATCTTAATTTTTTAAATATAAATATAAAAAAAATTTACTACGGAAAATATTTTCCCTAAAAACAAAGGAACCTTTACCTTAACAACTTTAGCATTTTTTTA
Source organism: Saraca asoca (assembly GCA_026873985.1). Lineage (NCBI taxonomy): Eukaryota > Viridiplantae > Streptophyta > Magnoliopsida > Fabales > Fabaceae > Saraca > Saraca asoca. Next base: position 8,805 of record JANHAO010025277.1, read on the forward strand.
GTGCTTTAATCCCATGGGACAAGGTGCAATACACCGGGAGTTCCATGATATTATATTTGATTGTATGAAATGGAAATAAAAATAGATAAAAAATTATTTAATGAGTATTATCGAATGTATGAAATGGAAATGAAAATAGATAAAAAAATTATTTAATGAGTATTATGAAATATAAATGTCTATTTTTTAGGAAATATCCATTTTAAGAATGATAGAATCTTCACTTCATAATCAGAGTGATAAAATGGATCATTCTATTATTTATGAAATAATATTTTTGTATGCTTATTCCTTGTATCTTGTGTATATTTTATGTGTTTTTAAATTTCATGTACTGTTTTTGTGTTGCATTTTAATTAACAAATATAAGTTGGACATGTTGAGGATGAAAACAAATTGAAAGATTAAGTCTCTATTTATTTTTACAAAAAAATATCTCATAATAATATGTTGATTTACTTATTTATAATTATAAAATATTAAAATAAAAAAAATATTCTATTTATTTAATGTCCCATATAGAAAATATGATAAAAAATAACACTCACTATTTTTATAAGAAAATTATTTTCTCTCACTTTGTGATATATATATTATTTTATTAATTATAAATTATATAGATAATATAATTTTTTTTACTTATATAGAAATAAATATATTTTTTTATGGACTATAATTTACCTAAAAGGAAGGTGAATTTGCCTGGAAGCTCCGCAAAGTGCTGCCTTTTGCTTTTATCTGGCATATGGAAAACTAAAATCAGAAGTTCATGTTATTGGTTGGATACTTAGAGAATGTGGTTTGGCTGAAAATGCTAAGATAGTAAAGCCTGTTAGCAAATTGTTCTGCCTCTATACAATTGATATGCAATTTTTCTTTTTATATTGGATTTGATTATGGGCCTCATTTTTCTATTTGAACTATGGGGCCAAAGTTAAAAAAAAATATAATAAATGAAGTAAGAATAGAGCAGGTTATGGGATTCTCAAAGCATTTATATGCAAAAAAAAAAAAAAGTTTTAACTGCAGAGTCTGCAATGAAAGATTTATGTTTTCAAATTCATGGCGATTTTCACGAATTAAATTCATTTAAAGAATAAAATATATTTAAAAATAAAATGCATTTATTAATGAAAATCAATAAAATAAATAATTATAAATTTAAAATTAATTTTTAATTTTTTATTATTTATTAATCTGAATTATTATTTTTTTCATCATCATTGACGGTGTTTCCATCTCATCAATCATTGCATTATTTAATTCAAATAATATTGAAGTGCGGACAATCTGCAGTTGCACTTTAATCATTCCATAACCATTCTCAATCGATGTTGTTCAACACTCTTAAGTATTGCCTATCGGAAACCCATTTCCGAAGCCAATTTCCATGCCTCCCCCATGCTTCATGCCTTTGCTTTGAACAACGAGCAACATCCAAGTGGCTTAGGAAAACCCTAAACTACCGTACCCACCTTTTCTTGTTTGCGTTCCAATTCAGGCATAATATAAAACAAAAAAAATAGTTATTTAAAATTATTAGATATTATTATAAAAATATAACTTTTAACTTAATATAATCTCATTTAGAACAGAATTTCTTCTTAATTCGAACGTGATGTGAATCTCTTTCTTGATCACAAATCTTTATAACACTCAAGTATTGCCTATAGGAAACCCATTTCCCAAGCCAATTTCCATGCCTCCACCATGCTTCATACCTTTGCTTTGAACATCCAAGTGGCTTAGGAAAACCCTAAACTACTGCACCCACCTTTTCTTGGTTGCTTTGGCATCATATAAAATAAAAAAAAATATTTAAAATTATTAGATGTTATTACAAGAATATAGATTTTAATTCAATATGATCTTATTTAGGATATAATTTCTTCTTAATTCGTATACAGTTTTAATCTCTTTTTGAATCATGAATCTTTTAACACTCAAGTATTGTCTATCGAAACCCATTTCCCAAGCCAATTTCCATGCCTCCGCCATGCTTCATGCCTTTGCTTTGAACAACAAGAAACATCCAAGTGGCTTGGAAAAACCCAAAACTACCGCACCCACCTTTTCTTAGTAGGCATAATATAAAACAAAAAAAAAATTATTTAAAGTTATTAGATGTTATTACGATAATATAACTTTTAACTCAATATGATCTCATTTAGAATAGAATTTCTTCTTAATTCATATACGGTCTTAATCTCTTTCTTGATTACAAATCTTTTCTATAAATCTCAAATTTTTTCCTCAAAGTCACAAATCATCTTCGAAGATCATATATTTTTTTCATATATCATGAGTCTTCTCTATACATTTAAAGTATTTAATTTTCAATATAAATCAAGGGGGATAAAGAGAATAATATTAATATGAGAATTTTCTATAAAAGATTAGTTTGCTATTTTCGAATAGATAGTATTTTATATGCCACACTTGTAGACAAATGGAGGTATTTATAGTAGAATCCAATACCTTTAACTTATAATGTAGGCATACCACTGTTAGTCATATATAGGTGCCCTAGAGTCAATTTGATTGGAGCTCTATTGCATCTATGACTAAGCAATCTGTGGATTGGATAT
>JANHAO010025278.1:0-11488 GCA_026873985.1 Saraca asoca
AGAGAGAGAGAGAGAGAGAGAGAGAGAGAGAGAGAGAGAGAGAGAGAGAGAGAGAGAGAGAGAGAGAGAGAGAGAGAGAATAGGGAGGCATCAGAGGTTTTTTAATGTGGTTCAGCTAAAATCAATCGATTCTTACATTCACGATAATTTATTTCTCAGTCTGTTTTGCTGAGTGTTTGAATCTATTTAGACATGTTTGTACTATGATTCTCTCTATTTTTACAAAGCGTCTTTCTGTTCCCTCCTATTGTACAATGACTTCAACCCCTATTTTATAGTGGTCGAGGTGTTATAATTTGAATGTACATCAGTAACTGAAAAGTAAAAAAATTATCTTGCAAGTTGATCCTCGCAAGTTGGCTTCTGCAAATGGATTCCTGTAAGTTGATCTCTTCATGGGTTTCACCATAGTGAGCTTCTAGATGGTTAGGGAAGTGTGCTTCAATCTACTGTCTAGACCTCGTCCTCAATGAGTTGGAACTACTATTTTGACCCTTAACTTGCAAGCTAAGTTCATAGTTCGTGTTTGGTGACCTGATGCCTTGGTCTAGTGACCTCCATTATAGTTGAGCTCGATCTTTATCAGTTGGACTCATCTGTTGGACTTTTACTAACTCATTTGCATGATTTTAAAAATACTCATAACATTAGCCCCTAGCTCTCAGTGCATTCTGTGGACTGGGAGTTGCAGTTTGTTGGTACAAGCTTGCAATTATAATATGTAGTGTCATTGTTCAGACATCTATCTTATTGTTTTGCTAGGCTATCCATTTAATGCGCATTTTTCATAGTCGTTGGTGTGGTAGCCTTGCTATTTGTCAGATCGTTAGATCGAGGGCAGTTGGTCAATCTCTAGATTTATTGATGAGGCCAGACGAGCCATATAAGGCATGAAAAATCCTTTTTTCCTTGTTTCTCAAAATGACTTGATGGGTGCATTGGTTGGGCCCCCATGTTTTTTATGGTCTGGATCTTAGATGGGGTGCTATGAGGCGTGTATGGCCTACTACATAAGAAGTTCCCATGGATAATTCCTCTATGAGGATTTTGGGAAGTTTTGTACAGATCTTGGATTATTTCCTTTCGATGATGCTGGTTGGTCCAATTCCCTCACCTTGGCTCTTTCACTTAAGAATAAGAAGTTTAAGGGCAATTTGGCTGATAATTAAATGATGGATGACTTGCTCATCTCATATGTAGATTTTCTGGTCCACTAAGGTTTAGATCCTAAGAGCCAGCCTTCCTCTTAGGCCATGATAGCTGTAGGCTTATTTTGATTTGTATTTTTGAACCTTCATGTATAAATTCACCTTGTTGAGTGAGGTTTTCAATGAATTTTTCATAATTTTCTTGCTTTTCCAAGTATGCTAAGATGGAAGTTCTATAGGTTATAGATGATAACATGTAGGTTGACATGAATGAGTTCTTACAAACCATGACTTAAAAAACATTAATTAAAATCAATGCCTAGTAGGTCAATTGACCTTAGTTAGCAAACCACAACTTTGTCATTATTGAGATGAATGCCAGGGTAGGTCATATGAAATCTGTGCCTCAACTAACACAGGTTGAGTACCCAGGTAGGTTGCATGAAAGCTACGCCTCAGCTAGCACATCATGGCAATGTATATTTGTCAAGTAAGACAATGTATATTTGTTGGGTTAACCATGACAAGGTATATTCATCAAGCAAGATAATGTATATTCGTCAGATCGACAATGACAAGGTATATTTGTCAAGCAAGACAATGTATATTTGTTGGATCGACCATAACAAGGTATGTTTGTCAAGTAAGACAATGTGTATTTGTCAAGTTGAATGCTTCTTCTAGATTAGGAAAGTGAATAGATGTTCGACGTTCCAAGCTCGTGGAAATTTAGCTCTATTCATAAACAAGCCCCATTTCCCAAGTCTTCCTTGATGAGATACAGGCTTTCCCAGTTTAGACCTAGTGTCTTGCCACTAGCCTTGCAAGCTCTGAGAAGCATAAGGCACAATGCGAGATCGCCAAGTTTTTAATCCAAACTCGAACCTTCCTGACAATTTGTTCAGAAATTAGTTAATATAACAGCTAGAAGACAAATTTGGGTATTTTTATTTATATTTGAATAATATTTAAAAAATTAGAAGCATTGAGGCTACTAAAATTGCTCGTTTCTGGCCTTCTTTGCTGCATAATTCTTGAAGCCATGCTTCTGACTCTCCTTGTTGTTCTTGACATTGCTCATCCTTTGATTCTGGTCAGAGTTGTTTGTCTCGTCCTTATATTAGACTTTTTTGGGCCAAAAGTCTCCTCCCACCAGATCTTTTTGGCAGTTCGTTCATAAAACTCACCCAAATCCATCACTGGAGACTTGTATATGCTTTTATATAGCTTTCCATCCTTGCGAAGTCCTGTAGAGATCACAGTTAGGATGTTCTCATCCGTGGGATTCTCCACGATATTGGCCTCGTGTCTGAATCTGGTAATGTAGTCTATCAGTAATTCATTCTTCCACTGAAAGACCATTGTGAGGTGGCAGGACGGTGCGAGCTGCCTTCTTAATGCTTTATAATAGTTGATGAATCTCCTTTGGCACTTGTCTCATCTGTCAATGCTGCGAGCTGAGAGATTCCTGAACCATATTTGAGGTATGTCTCCAAGAGTGGCTGGGAAGACATAGCATTTAACCAGAGGATTGGTTGTCTGAAGACCTATTTGTACATTGAACATGTCCAGGTGGTTATATGGGTCACTATTCCCATTGTATTATGGGATTGCAGGGATTTTAAACTTGTGAGGGAAAGGCTTTGTCTCAATCTTTCTAGTGAATGGTGTCCTCTCCTCATAATGATTTCGACAGTCCTGAGTTTGAGGGCATTTTTATAATTGTTGCACCCTCTGTAATAACTGTTCTATCATCTGGTTCTATGCTCCAGACCGGCTCATTGATTCCTTTTACCTCCCTGGTCGTAGGAATAGCAAACTGAGGTTCTATGCCTTTTTTGCAAATGCTCTTGACTGGTCCTATTCGAGCCTTCAATTTGACATGAACTCTCACATCATTGATTGTCATTGTATTTGCAAGCTCGATGAACCTCTGATCTTGTCCATAAGTCAAAAAAGCGAGCTAAATCAATGCACTGAAGTACTCTGATTGAGCTCTCCTTTTGAGCCCTTTCACGTGGCTGCTGGAGTACTTCTCCAAGTGCAGTGGCCTCGACTAACTTTTGCGTGCCCAGGGCTTATGCCTATGTTAGCATCTGAACCGTCTCAGCAAGCTCTCTCACTATGTTCTCAATCATTTCCTCATGTTAGTGCCACGTTTACATTTCATTAGTCCTAAGAATAATAATAGAAGGCTGACAGTAGGCCGTAGAGGGCAAGCCAGTGGCAATTCCTATAGTAGGGATGGTGGAAGTGCCTCCAACAGGAAGAACTAGTTCCCTTGGTTGTTCCTTCTGGCTGATTAACTAGAGTATCTGAACTCTTGATGGTTCTTCCTCTAGCCATTGCAGTTGAGTAAGAAATCAAAAAGATTGTAGCTTTGGGCTCTCCTTTTAGTGCCAAAATGTTGACGGCAAAATACGGTCAACCAATAAGTCAAGAAACCCCAAACTGCAAATTGAGAGTGTAAAAGAAAGAGAAATAAGGAGAGAGAGAGAGAGGAAGAACAGGGACGTACTAGGAGTTTTTTTTAATGTAATTCGGCTAAAATCAATCGATTCCTACATCCATAGTAATTCATTTCTCAGTCTGTTTTGCTGAGTGCTTGCATCTATTTGGACATGTTTGTACTATGATTCTCTCTATTTTTGCAGAGACTCTTTTTGTCCCCCCTGTTGTACAATGACTTCAACCCCTATTTATAATGGTTAGGGTGTTACAATTTGAATGTACATTAGTAATTGAAAAGTATGTAAAGTATATTGCAAGTTGATCCTTGCAACTTGGCTTCTGCAAATGGATTCTTATAAGTTGATCCCTTCTCATGTTTCACCATAGTGAGCTTTTAGATGGCTAGGGAAGTGTACTTCGATCTATGGGCTAAACCTTGTCCTCAACGAGTTAGAATTACTATTTTGACCCTTGACTTGTGAGTTAAGTTTGTAGTTCGTGTCTAACAACCTAACGCCTTAGTCTAGTGACCTCCATCATAGTTGAGCTTGATCTTTACTAGTTGGACTTGTTTTTTAGGCTTTTGCTAGCCTATTGGTTCTAAAAATACTCATAATAAAAAATGAATAATATTATTTGACATGTGGTAATCCAACTTATAATAAATTGACTAACTATGCTAATCCAGTATATTATTCCAATAATCTCCCACTTGGATAGGATAGGTCATAAAAAATAATATCATGGATTACAACCACAATAATAAATATCAAATAATGATTTGGCACTATATAATCATCAATCGACAATAAGATCATAAACATTTAATATGTGGGTCATCATATGCAATAAAGACATTGATGTCATAATTAACTTATACCTCTATAAATAAATACAAAGTAGATATGGAGAACAAAAAATTATAGAAGGAAAAATGTGATTAGATGTAAATCTCACCAAAATGGTCCTAGTATCTGCCTAGGATGTATTACTGAAACTCTACAACATATTTGAATACAACAAAATTGAGATTGAGTAAAAAATGTCTTTATGTTATAATTAAACAATATGTCATAAATTTCACTATCATTGTGCTCAACAACAATTTATGGCAACAAAACATATTATGACAACATTAGTCATTCATATATATCCCACTGGTCCATGATATCACAAGACTAAACCAACCTTGTTTGAGCCGACAATGCTTTAAATGGTAAAAGCTTACTCATATAGTTTATAGTTATCAACATAATATAATTATCACATATGCATTCTTATTAACACACTATATCATAAGGCATAACAACTCCATTTAAGTTAACATTACTTCAAAGGGTAGATATAAGGCACAACAACTCCATTTAAGTTAACATTACTTCAAAGGGTAAAAACCTTTTAGTAGTGGAGTTCCATATAAGAGAAACAAATAATAACAGAGTTGCCACAACACAAACATGCGATGATAAGCTCTCAAGGATTAAGACTTGTTATACGTATTTTTTAATTCTGTGAAATGGGCTGGAAAAGACCTAGCAACAGATAAATCCAAATGAAGGAAAAGGCTAAACTCACCAGATCACTAAGTACACAAGCACATAATAAGGTAGAAGCCCTAGCTCGCCAAGGGCTAAAGAAAGAGCCCAAGCTCGTATAGCCAACAACTCATTATACATGAGCTCGTGTGGTTCGTCCTCACTGATCGAAGGCCAGCAGTGACTTAACTCTAGATCCCAGCACGCGAACATAGCAACCCGCTCAGCAAAGAGCTCGCCAAGGGTAAACCCAAAGTAAAGACCCTCTTTGACCAAGATTCATGGAGTTAGTCTGCAAGAAGCAGTGTGTAGGGCCCATCCATAAAAAGCAAATCTTCAGAAGTCAATCAGCAACCTACAGAAGCCATTTTGCAGTAATTTAGGCTGTCTTGTGCATTTATTTTGATATAAGAAAAATACAAATTATGTAATTAGATTTATAACCTCCCAAGCCTCTATAAATAAGAGGAGAGAGATCACTGTAAGCTAAGCTGGAACAAATACTGTAACTCTGTTGGATTTTCATCATATTAATAAAATACTACTATGGATGTAGGGACTGGTGCTGCCCAATTTTAGCGAAACTATATTAAAAATCTCTTTGTGTGCTCTTGTTATTTTTCTCCTCTGTTCTTCCTCTTCATCTTTGTTAGTTTAGCCGAATTACAGTTTGAGTCCTTAAAACTCTTTTGGTTGGCTGGATTTAGGACTAAACTGAAATCAACCGTCAACATTTTGACATCGTTTATGGGGACTCATCTGCGTTTTGGTTGATCTTCTTTTTAACTGTAATGGCCAGAGGAGGAAGAACTCCCAGAAGCTCAAATGCTTCAATTGATCAGCCGACAGGTGCTCCCATTTCCAACATCACCATCGGTACACATCCTGAAAGCTACCGCTAGCCTACTATAGCTCCTGGAACAAATGAGGTGCAGACAAGTCATCAACTCCAGCAAACGTTTGAAAATATAGTAAGAGAGTTGGTAGACACGGTAAAAGTGTTGATGCAAGCACAAGCTTTTAGCGCACAAAAACAAGTCGAGATCATTGCACAACTTCAGCAGCTATGTGAAAGAGCCTAGAAGGAAGACTCAGCTCACTCCATGAACCAGTAAATGAGATCAAGAGCTCACCAAACACGCGATGATCATGACAATCAATGACCTAAGGGATTGCATAAATTGAGAGCTCAAATAGGTTTGACTAGGGAAATACTTCAGGTTGCTTCTCCTACGACCTGGAGATAAAAGAACTGTTTGAGAGGCTAAGGTGACTAGAGGAACACCCACAAGATTAAGATGATCAAGCTCGCGACGAGGGTAGTTCGCCATTCTCCAAAGAAATTGAGGCGTAGCCTCTCCCTCATAAATTCAAAGCTCCCACAATTTCGCTGCACGATGGAAACAATGACCTTTGCGACCACTTGGATGCATTCAATGTCTAAATGGATCTTTAAATAGTTGATCCATTGGTTAAATGCCACATCTTCCCAGCTACATTAGGATGCATACCTCGAGCATGGTTTAGAAGCCTTCTAGCTCATAGTGTTTCTAGTTAGGAAAAATGCCAAAAGAAATTGATTGATCAATACCGAGCATTGAAAAGACAGCTTACACCTCCATGCCACCTTGCGATGATCTTTTAACGTAGGCATAAATTACTGAAAGATTACATAATCAGATTCAAGCATGAGACCAAATCAGTAGAAAATCCCTCAGAGGAAAATATCCTGACAACTATCTCAGACTTTGCAAAGACGAAAAGCTATATAAAAGCCTATACAAGTTCCTGGTTAGAAATCTAGTTAAATTTTACGATCGAGCTACCAAACAAATTAGGTGGATGAAACTTTTGGCACAAAAGAGTCTGAGCAAGAGGACGAGGAGAATAGCTCCAGTCAAAGTAAGAAAAGGAGCGATGAGAGTTCGAAAGTTGACTCTAACATCCAACTCACAAAGAAAGTGAGGATCGAGCGACCTCAGCATCGAGGTTGTCATGAAAGCTATTATATCCTGTCTGACACTCAAGGTAGGATCTTCATTACAAAAAGAAACAGGGAAGATTTTAGGAAACCGAAACCCTTGAGGCCCTTAGCAAGTTCAGAGATACAAGCAGGTTCTATGCCTACCATAACAAGGTCAAGCATAACACCTCAGAATGTTGGGCACTTAAGAATGCCATAGAAGACCTCATCAAGAGAGGCCACTTACAAGATTACGTGGTCCAACCCTTCAAACGATAACCTCAGCAGCCCTAACAGATCATTGATTGTGAATAGGGCCCTGCAATTAGGACCATATTCTAATACTGTAATGTTGTCCAAAGGTTGGTAAAGCCCTTTGAATCTTTTTATTTGCTAATCTTTAGCAGAATGTTGTATAAAAGAAAATTATTCGATGATTGACAAAATCAAGCTCGATTTCACTACCAACTTTTCAGCTGAGACATCTTGTGTGCTAAGATCATTCCTAGCTATTCAGTTGAGACACGGAGGCACTAAGAATAAACTCATTTCCTACCTGAGAAGTAAGACTGCTGGTAGAGTCATTCATATCCTACCCAAGCAATAAGATTGTTGTTTCACACTAAGCAACAAGATTACTGTAGGACTGAGCAACGAGATTGCTATCTCAGTGAGCAACAAGACTGCTATGGATTTGAGCAACAAGATTGTTATTCCACTGAGCAACAAGATTGTTGCAAGATTAAGCAACAAGATTGCTGTTCCACTGAGCAACAAGACTGTTGTGAGATTGAGCAATGAGATTGGTGGTGAAGTCAAAACTTATAACACCCATTGAGCAACAAGATTGCTGTGGTGCGGCTCACGAAGCACAGCTCTTATGCAACCTAATGCTTGCAACTCTCATGTGACCTAATGCTCACAACTCTTATATGACCTAAACACTACTCATCACTAAAGCACTCTGATGCCCAGATTCATTATTTATTAAGATGCATGACTGATTGGTTACCTTAATGTTTTGCTTTACTATGATTTTGGAATTTATAATATCATTTGCAAATGTGCAGAATACTCAATATAGCATGCAAGAATCATGAAAGAAGAATTCATTCATTAAGAGCTTCAACGAGGTAAATTTACATCAGAAAGAGTCAAAATACAAATACAAAATAGCAGAAGCCTATGACTATTACATTTTGAAAAGAAGACTGACTTCATGGAGATGAACTCCAGCCAGCACCAGCAGGGGGCCGGCGGGCACTTTGTTCCCTAATCTTCTTTTGGTCGCCCTCCTTAGTTTAGAGCTCTTTTCCAGCTCTCTGTCCAGCACTAAGAATTCCAAAAAAGCCAGCAAACGTGGTTGGAAAGGCAAAACCCTATGATATCACCATGGGGAAATAATCCAAGATCTATACAAGATCTTCCTAAATCCTTGAAGAAGGATTGCCCATAATGGCTCCCTATGCAGCAAATTATACACGCCTCACCGGAAAGGCATAACATCAAAAGTATAGGGGGCTTATCTAAGGCACCCATCAGATCACTCAATGAAGAAGGAAGAAGAAATTTTAGGCTTTAAATAGACCAACCGGGTCTCATTGAAGAGTCCAAGAAAACTCCTAACCACTTTCATTAAATGCCTTGGAAGAAGACGAGGCAAACTCGCCAATAGTTGTGAAGCATGTATAGCAAAGGTATGGCCTGGAATAGATGAAACGACAGGCTAACCGAAGACTTTGATTGCATGGTAATCCGTAAAGAAGGCCCTTTGCCAACAAAACTGCAACTCCCAGCTCACGAAGCGAGCTAAGAGTTGGGGGCTAATGTTATAGGCATTTTTCGATTTTGTGAAATAGGTTGGTAAAAACCCAGCAATAGATAAGTCTATATGAAGGAAAGGGCTAAACTCTTCAGATTGCTAGCTATGCAAGTATATAATAAGGTAGAAGCCCTAGCTTGCCAAGGGCTCTCGCATAGCTAGCAACTCTTTATACGCGAGCTCACGTGGTTTGTCCTCACTGACCGAAGGCCAGCAGTGACTCAACTCTAGATCCTAGCATGCAAACATAGCAACCCACTTAGCAAAGAGCTCACCAAGGATAAACCTGAAGCAAGGACCCTCTTTGACTAAGATTTGTGGAGCCAGTCTGCAAGAAGCAGCATATAGGACACACTTACATAAAGCAAATCTTTAGAAGTTAGCTAGCAGCTTACAGAAGTCATTTTACAGTAATCTAGGTCGTCTTGTGCATTTATTTTGATGTAACAGAAATATAAATTGTGTAATTACATTTGTAACCTCCCAAGCCTCTATAAATAAGAGGAGGGAGATCACTGTTAGCTAGGCTGGAACATACACTGTAACTTTGCTAGATTTTCACCAAATTAATAAAATACTATCGTGGACGTAAGGACCGATGCTGCCCAATTTTAGCCGAACCATGTTAAAAATCTCTCTATGTGCTCTTGTTGTTTTGCTCCTCTGTTCTTCCTCTTCATCTTTGTTAATTTAGTCGAATTACAGTTTGAGTCCTTAGAACTCTTCTGGTTAGCTGGATTTGGGACTAAACCAAAATCCATTGTCAACGAGACCTAATTCAAATTATTGTCCCATAGAAAATATCAAACTCTATTATCCTGTTGAGATAATTATGAATGTCTATTCAATATTAATCATAAAATAGCACCTTTTATTGTCACAATCATATATCCATAAAAGATTGATACTTGACACCTTAAACATATTTATTTCACCATATATGGTGAATAAATTGCAATGAATGAGTACAACGTCCAATGAGTTAACTATAAATGTCTATTTGTCATTAGTAACAAAATAGTACCTTATACTGTCATAAACATATATCCACAAAGAATTATTAATTGATAGGTTAAATGCAATTATAACTTGAGAGTACAACATTCTATTGAGGTAATTATAAATACATATTTGACATTAGTAATAAAATAGTACATCATACTATCACAAACACATATCCACAATAGATCATTAATTGACAAGTTAAACACAATTAGGACTTTCCCCTTTTTAATTGAAAACTCAACCCTCATTTTATAACCACTCAAGTATAAACAAAATATATATGACCACAAACATATATATGATACTTGAGTACATAATTATGTCATTAATAGCAGAAGCATATGAGATTAATCACACTTTATTATTTTACTACAATTATAAGGACATAACAATAATTGACTCTTCATCTCTTTTTTTTAAAAAAAAAAAAAATATGAAACATGATTTTCCAAAATGACTCATTTGAAATCCTACTACTTAGGTTCTTTGAAACAAATAGAAGTGGATCATAATATGATCCACAATATTTGATTTAAGCCAAATTAATAAGTGTATCACCTAATCTTAACACAAGAAAACTAGATTCAAAAATTTGTCTCACATAAAAGAGTGTTACATTCCATAGAAATAGGGTATCATATTATTTTGAGAGGCTTTTCATTTTTCTTATTATAAGGATCTCATAATTATATCAAATTACATTATACCAATAGGGCATGTCCATTATTTATATAATTTGTAAATCACATATATATAATATTAAAATATTTCCTTATTATATAATGCAATGTTCACTTTATTTTATCATGATTGTTATTAAACATCTATAAAAACACTTGCAAGTTTAACAAAATAACCAACATGCACAAATTGAATAAAATTTAAATATCAAATTTAATTGTGTTAAAATAATATAACTTAAAAATTCACTGGTTTTGTAAAATTGACAAAAATAATTTTTTTAACTAAATAATGCTATTATAAAATTAACATGATTAACATATCAACTTTTCACAAAATATTTTTAAACAAGAGCTATTATTCACAAAAATTGATTATAATTAATTCCATGATAAATGGATACACAATTATAAGAAATATTTATTATAATTAATTTATGATAGCCAAAAAATAATTTGAGATACTCTTAATCTTTATTATTAGTCCCATGAAAATAATGAGAGAAATTAATTGTACATACACAGAAGATAGAAATTTTATGAAAATATATTCATTATGAATATTCATGATGTGTATAAAGACAATTATGCTACATATTTTCTTATAATAATTAGAGAATATGTCTTGACGTCAGATTTTGGTTCTTATCCAAACTCCGGCCAATGACAGATTCTTTTGGGATATCAAACTGTTAACTGGTTCTCAGACAAAAAATCAACAGAAGAAGCAAAGAAAGAAGGAAGAGCAATAGGGAAACATAAGGTTTTTAACGTGGTTTGGCCAAATCCGGATGGTACCAGTGTTAGTGTAAATGGGTGCCCTAGACCAATTTGATTGAGTGCTATGGCAGCCACAACTAAACATTCTGTGGATTAGATATTAA
>JANHAO010025279.1:0-11396 GCA_026873985.1 Saraca asoca
TTATATCCAAATGCACAGAATGTATAGTTCTGGATGCAATAGGGCTCAATCAAATTGGCCTAGGGCACCCACCCAAACTAACAACTAGGACCAATGATTCCAAGGTTGTTGTGGGTTTTTATCAAGATTAACATTTTTAGCAAGTTTGCAATTCCAAAAGCTTTGTTGAGTGATCAAGGAACCCACTTTTGCAATAGAACAATTGAGGCTTTGTTGAGGAAATATAAAATTTCTCACAAGACTTCTACACCTTACTACCCTCAAATAAATGGACAATTTGAAATAACCAACGGAGAAATTAAGTCCATCTTAAAGAAAATAGTGAAGCCAAGTCGGAAGTCTTGGAGACTTGATAATGCATTATGGGCATACAAGGCAGCATACAAAACACCCATTGGAATGTTCCATTACAAACTTGTTTTTGAGATAGCATGTCACCTTCTAGTAGTGCCTCAATATAAGAGGCCTTTTGGGTAGTGGAGAGTGGTAACATAGACATGGATGAAGCTGGCAAAAAAAGCTACAATTGTTGGAGTTGGAGGAGATTTGGCTTGAAGCCTATGAGAATTCCTAATTGGGTAAAATGTTCTACTTCACAATTCAAGACTTTAGTTGATGCCTGGTAAGTTGTGTTCTCATTGGATTGGACACTTTGTTGTCACTAATGTGTTTCCTTATGGTGTAGTAAAGATCAAGAGTTTGATAGCTAACAAGGTGTTTAAGGTTAATAGGCATAGTCTCAAACCATTTTTTGAAGGTTTTCAAGAGCATGCAAGAAAGGAAGTTAAGATTGGAAAGCCAATTTATTTTAATGATCCTAGTTGAGAGACAACAAAATGAATTGCTGAGCCAATGATGTTAAACAAAGATGTTTCATGGGAGGTGACCTAGGCATTCACTCTCTTTCCCTATCTCTTTTGTTTTAATTGTCCAATATTTGCTACTAAATTTATTCATTTATTGTTAGCCTAGGTTATCCTAGCTACATATTTTCCTTAATTTTGATGTTGAAAAAAATTTTAATTTGCATTACTATCTTAAAATATATTTCAGTATTTTGATTTCATTTGTAGATTCAAAGCATGAGATTCAAGAGATTCGAAATTAGATTTAGGAATTATTTCATTTTTATAGGATCTTTTGTAAATGAATTCAAATGGGATTTGATTCAAATAATTTTTAACTAATACAATGAGATACAAATAAACCACTTGAAGATGTTTTTTAAAGATCTTTCCACAAGTACAGATTTTATAAAACTATTTTACACCTTGTGAATTGATTTAAGAATCAATTCCACAAAGAACTTGTGAAAAATCATATTAGAATCGATTCATCAATCATTTCATGAAGAAAAGTTTTGAAAATTTCTTTTTATCAAAAGTTGGAAATTTAACCTATATCTATTCAGTAATCAATTCAAGACCTAATCACAAAAGGTTGTGATTTCATTATCAAATGGATTCATTAGTTGTAACCACTGTAAATCAACTCACAAATCGGTTTACCAATTGAAAGTTAGTTATTTTATTACAGCCAATTACAGTAGTTATAAAAACCCAACTATCTTCAATTTTTCAATAGATTTCTCAGTTTTTTTCTCCTTCAAGTGTGAAATTCTTTGAGGAAATAGAGTAAAACAAGATTGGCTTTTATCTCATTACTTTTCTCAATCAATCAAAAACCTTGTGTCTCAATCTTTACTTTTTTGCTCCTACATTTAAATTCTTGTTGCATAACTATCAATTTGCATTCTACATATTTCACTAGTTAATTTTCTATTGTACGTCTTAATTCAAGGTAATAAATCACAGTCTTGTTAAAATTTAAAGAAGAATTCATAATAAACAAAGGTGTATGTACATTCCCTTAAAGGAATAAAGGCAAGATCCAATTACATCCTATTGACATCAGATTTTGGTATTGAGCCAAACTCCAGCCAATGGGGGGATTCTTTCTAGATCTCTAATCGTGACTAGTTCAAACACAATAAATCAATAAAAATACACAAAGATGGAGGGAAGAGTAGTAAAGAGATACAAGATTTTTAACTTGGTTTGGCCAAATCCGGGTATCACCAGACCCTACGTCCACGATAGTGTATTATGGTGGAAGTATTTTTACAAATTTTTGACATACATGTGCTCTCTCTATTTTGGTAAAGTATCTGCCTATCTCCCAAATGATCCCTCTCTTTATAGAAGGCTCATTCCTCATATTTATAGAAGAAAAGAGGTTCCAATGGTAATTTCATATGCAGTAAATCTATCACATCAACATTTATTATACATGACAGGATGGGCAGACAAAATCCTATTATTCGGCTATTACAGATTATCTTTCATAGGTGGGACCCAAGTATCCGTTGGGTGTGATATGACTTGGTCTCCTGTAGTCTTTGGCTCAGCAAGCTTTCAGGTCACTAATCATACCAAGTCCTTCAGTCTAGGAGTGAGTCTCTGTGATGACAAGGTCAAACTCGCTTTTGCAGACAAGCTCGAACTAGGGAGGAAGGTCGCTTTAACAAAATGAATTGGAGACTTAACATCTTGAGCATTCTTTGAACCCGGCCTTTTCCACACTCGGGCAGCTCACTAACCCGTAAGAAGCAATCCTGATTTTTTATATATAACACATCTTATTTTATTTAGGACCTTCAATTAGTATCAAAGCTTTGGCTCTTGATAAACCTATGTTTTCTTGAATATTGTGGATTCATATTACTTTTTAATACCTAAATGTCCACCAATGCACACACCTTTTGGTTTCAATGGGGAACATTATACCTATTGGAAGCAAATGATAAAATATTTTATTGAAGCAACAGATATTGATATGTGGGATTTGGTTGAGGAAGGTTATAAACCTCCTAGGACATTAATTAATGGTGATGTATAGCTTAAACCTAAATCATTGTGGATAGAAGATGAAGGAAAAAGACACTTTCTTGCTACTAAAGTTAAATGGATAATTTCAAACTGTTTATCACCCAATAAGTATGAAAGGATCTCAAACTATTCTACTACTGAGGAAATTTGGGACACACTAGAGATTACACAATAAGCGCTTCACAGATTAAGGCTTTAAAGGTGCATGTTCTTGTGTCACAATATGAAATATTTAAAATGGAGGAGAGTGAGTCAATTAAGGATTTAATCTAGATATTCACAGCAATCCCTAACCATTTAATGCTTCTTGGTAGAAAGTTTGAAAATGCAAATCTTGTTCATAAAATTCTAAGGTCTTTGACTAAGGAGTGGTAGCCCAAGGTTACTACAATTAAAGAATCATTGAAGATAGGTATCCCTATAGTTTAGGAGCTCTTTGGAAATCTGGAAGAGCATGAATTAGAATTGAGAGATACAAAAAGAACAGGGATGACAAAAAGAAGAAGACAAAGCACTTAAAGCTACAGAATCAGATGAAGAAGAATCTAAAACTGATATGGATGTAATTAACAAGGAAGATGTGGCATTCCTGAATAAAAAAAACTCTAGAGAATCTTAAGAGAGAATAAGAATAAATAAAAGAGAAAGTTAACATCATGAAGAAGGAATCATGCCAATACTAAGCAAGGAAATTCAGTTAGTACAGTCCTTACTTGCTTTGAATGTAAAAAACCTTTCCATATTAAGCTAGACTGCCCAGTTTACTTGAAGAAGCAACTAGAGAATGAGAGAAAGAAGGAGAGACCATCCTACAAGAAATCAAATTTTGCTATTTAGGATGATGAAGAGGCTAATACTACTGATGAAGAAGAATTAGAAGATGATGCCTTACTATGTCTTATGGCCAAACACAATGATAATCCTGAGGTACTTAGCAAAAACTCATTTTTTGCCATTTCTGATGATGATAAATCTAAAGTTGAATCTAAAAAAGAATCTGATGAAGAAAGTGATGATCAAGAATTAGATGACTTATGTGTCAAACTATATGATTCTTTAATGGAAACTAAGAAACAGTTAACTACGTCTAAGTATGAGCAAGAAATTTTGACTCATAAGGTTAAATATTTAGAAAAAGAAAATGTTGAATTAACTGCTTTAGTTGGAAAAGAATGTGAATAGTGCAACTACTATAAATCTAAAATTGAAACCTTGATATTGACAATACAAGGATTTTCTAATAGCAACAAAAAATTGGAAGATATGTTACTGAATCAAAAGGTTTCTTACAACAGAACTAGTCTAGGATTTAAGCAGCAACATTATAAGAAATTTAAGAGATGGAACCCTACTTATATTGCCTATTTTTATTGTAATCATAAGGGGCATCACATTAGAGATTATCCTTTTAGAACTAGAACATATTTTTTAAAACCAAATGAAAGATTGGTATGGTTACCTAAATCTACTATGGTTTTAAGAAAATTTCTATCATGTCTACTAACAATAATGGACCTAAAATTCAATGGGTACCACCAATGCTAGTATAAAATTCATGTTATAGGGATGTGTAAGATAAAGCACAAATTTATGGTTTTTGGACAGCAGATGTTTAGGACATATGACCAAAAACAAGTTCATTTGTCTCACACCTATAAATGGAGGTAAGGTGACCTTTGGAGATAATTCTAAAGGAAAGGTTAGAGGAATCGATAAGGCTGGCAAGTCTTCTATCTACTGCATAAATGATGTTTTGTATGTAGACAGTCTTCAACATAATTTGTTAAGTATAAGTTAGTTTTGTGATCAAGGGAACCAAGTCATTTTTAATTCAAATAAATGCTTAGTTGTGAATGGCAGCAACAATCAACTTAAATTAGTAGGTAATAGAGCTAATAATGTTTACTTGTTTGATCTTGATTTAGAATTTAATTTGGACTTAGCATGTTTAGTTAGTTTTGATGATGATACTTGGATTTGGCATAGAAGACTAGGGCATATAAATGTGGAACTAATTGGAAAACTATCTAAGAAAGATCTAGTATTTGGTTTGCCTAAATTGAACTACATCAAAGACATGGTATGTGGTGCTTGTTAGAATGGTAAACAAGTGAAATCCTCATATAAATCCAAAAACATTGTTTAAACTTCAAAACCCCTTGACTTGCTTCATATGGACTTAATTGGCCCATCTAGAATCTAAAGCCATGGAGGCAACTCTTATGTATTCAAGATTATGGATGATTTTTCTAGATTTACGTGGACTCTCTTTTTATCTCACAAAAGTGACACATTTCAAGCCTTTTAAAGACTTGCAAGTGTGATTCACAATGAAAGAGGATGTTCCATTATTTCCATTAGAAGTGGCCATGGGAAGGAATTTGAAAATAAGGAATTCATTGGTTTTTGTGAAATGCATGGTATTAGTCACAACTTTTCTACACCCAGGACACCACAGTAGAATAGTGTTATTGAAAGTCCTTTTAGGCTGATGTAGTTAAATGATGTAATTAGAGGAAAAATAGACATTTGGGTGAAATGGCAAGAACCTTGTTAAATGACAGCACACTTCCAAAGTCCTTTTGGGCTGATGCAGTTAACACTATTTGCTATATAATGAATAAGGTATTTCTTATACCTATTTTAAACAAAATACCTTATGAATTATACTTTAGAAGAAAGCCTAACATATCATACTTTCATGTCTTTGGTTGTAAGTGTTTTATACATGACAATGGCAAGGATAATCTAGATAAATTTGATCCCAAGTCTGATGAAGTTATTTTTCTTGGTTATTCTTCATCTAGCAAGGCCTTTAGGGTATATAATAGAAGGACCTTGAAGATAGAAGAATCTATACAAGTTATCTTTGATGAATTTGCTTGAAGTGATCATAGATCATGTGCAGAGGAAGATTAGCAAGACTGATGACCTCTATCTTAACTTTAGATATTCAACAAGATGAATCAAAGGTACATACTATAGAACCAAGATAAGAAGAGGAGGACTTTGTCATTCTGGATATTAGACCACTCAGCTCTCCTCAAAAACTTTGGAAATTCATGGGAAGCCATCCCAAAAATCTTATCATAGGAGATGTAACTAAACAAGTAACTTATAGTAACTTGAAAAATTTTTACAATCACTCTACTTTTGTTTCTTTAATTAAGCCTAAAAATGTTCAAGAGGTCCTACAAGATGACAATTGGATTTTAGCTATGCAAGAAGAATTAAACCAGTTTACAAGAAACCAAGTTTGGACACTTGTGCTAAAATTTGATCATCATAATGTAATAGGGACTTACTGGGTTTTTAGAAATAAACTAGATGAGAATGGATTGATAATAAGAAACAAAGCTAGGCTGGTGGCAAAAGGATATAACCAAGAAGAAGGAATAGATTTTGATGAAACCTTTGCACCAGTAGCTTGGTTAGAAGTCATTAGAATGTTGTTGGCATTTGCTTGCACAAGAAATTTCAAACTTTACCAGATGTATGTTGAAAGTGCTTTTCTAAATGGATACATTTTAGAAGATATTTATGTACAACAGCCCCCAGGTTTTGAAGACTCCTTAAATCCAAACCATGTTTTTAAGTTGAAAAAGGCCTTATATGGTTTAAAGTAGGCGCCTAGAGCCTGGTATGATAGACTTAGTAAGTTTTTAATCCATAAAGGCTTTAAGAGAGGGATTGTTGATACAACACTTTTTATATTAGAGAAAGGTAAAGATATACTGCCTGTACAAATTTGTCTAGATGACATTGTTTTTAGCTCTACAAATGAACAATTATACAAAAATTTCTTAAAGTTAATGCAAAACAAATTTGAGATGTCCATGATGGAGAAGTTAACCTTTTTCCTTAGCCTACAGATTAAACAATCAGCCAAAGGTATTTTCCTATATCAAACTAAATATACTCTTAAACTACTAAAGAAATTTTATTTTGATAAATGTAAACCCATAGGCACACCTATGAGTCCATCTTTAAAATTAGATCATGATTTGAATGGCAATGTTAGCCTAGATTACTCTAGCTACATATTTTCCTTGGTTTTTGTTGATGGTGAAATCTAATTCTAAGCCAAACTCTAGTTAATCGAGATCGGCTCTTGAATCCCAAACTATTTTTTGATAAATTGAATGAGAGATGAAGATGGTGGAGAGGAAGAAGGGCAATGGTAGATAGTGTTTTTAACGTGGTTTGGCTAAATTCGGGTGGCACCGGACCCTACGTCCATGACGGAGTTTTTATTAAACTAAAAGAAAATTTACAGAGCTTTTGCTTGGCTATTTTGGCCTTTTTTTCCTTTCTCCCTTCTTCCTTTCTCCCCTTTACAATGACTTCCTACATCCTATTTATGAAGGAAGAAAGGTTACATGCAATAATTACAAGTTACAATTCTATTACATCAAATAAATGAACAAAACAATAAAATCTCCTATAATCTAACTACTGCAGGTTACTTTCTGTGGATGGGTCCCACGTGTTTGCTGGGTTATGATGAGCTGATGTAATCTCACTTAAGCACTCCATTTTACTGGACTTGGTTCCTTCTCATGGAACCTTTGCCAAGTGAGACCCTTTGTCTCATAAACTAAGATCCCTGATGCAGGATTGTTACTGTTCTTTGAACAGTGAGGTCAGGCTTGAGGTCGGCTGAGCAAGCTCAGATCATGTGCAAGTTAGGGCTTGGTGAGCTGGGACTTCGTGCTCTTATCCTCAATGAGCTAGATGTCCTCAAGTGTGGACTTGGCTTCCGTTGGGTCTTCAGCCTACTTTTATAAGATTGATTTTCACCTACAACATAAGCCCCTAACTCTCAATTCACTTTACAGACTGGAAGTTGTAATTTTCATTGTTTAGTCAAAGTCCTTGCTCTATCACGTTGTCATTTCAGTCTTTCACTCTTTCACTTCATCTGACTTTGGCCATACTTCTTTTTCTGAACTTGCCTTCTAGCTGTTGGTGTGGCAATCTAATTTTCTCGAGATCATTCGATCAGGCATGATCTTTTATCCCTTAGGTCATTTACCGAACCTGAATTAGTTAATAAAGCCTAAGAAGCTCTTCTCATTTCTTCCTGATCAGATGGATGTGTTGGCTAAGTCCCCAAATACCTTTATTGGTTTGACTTCTAGCGAAGTGTTAAGGCATGCATGGCCTACTGCATAGGGCATTGAGGCGTGGATAGTCTACTACATATGGCTCCCTTGGGTAGCTCTTTATGCTAGCCACAGGGGAGATCATATGCAGATCTTGGATTATTTCTTCATGGCTTTGCTGTGATTTCCAGCCTTGCTAGTCAGACTCCTAACGTCTTTTTAAATTGCTCTAGGTCTACTCCAAGAGGAACTGCTAGCTAAGGAGGGATATAAGTTGGAGTGGTTAGGCTCACTGGTCTTCCTGCTGGTGGGAATTCATCTCCCGGTAGTTGGCCTTCTACTTTCAATAATGGCTTTAGGCTCTTTTGGCTTTTGTTTCTATATTTCCCTCCTTTGATGTAAATTTTAACCTCGTTAGATGTGGGTTTTTAATAAATGAGCTTTTTTGTATAACCCTTGAATGTTATATTGCATGCTCTCATCCACTTCTAATGATGATGTATATTGCTGTAAATCAATGAAATGCTTTCATGGCCAATCGGCCACAACCTTTGAGTGAACTTTAGCATATGGTTGTCTCGATCAATGATAAGTAAAATTCAACTAGGTCACATGTGACCTATTCCTGGAAGGATCTCGTTAATGAGTTAAATGTATCTATTCGCATGAGAGCTATGATGAGTTTATAGAGTCTTTGCACCTGTGCGAGCTTTTCGAGCATTTTGTTGTGCTTATACACCTCAACGAGATGATAGCTCTTCGTTGGGTGAGATCGAATATTAGTCGAATCTATACCACAGCAATCTCACTGCTCAGTCTTGTAGCAATCTTGTTGCTTAGTAGGGTAGCAATCTTGTTGCTCAATGAGATAGTAATCTCATTGCTCAGTGGTCATTTATAGAACTTGCCCTTGCCAGCAATCTTGTTGCTCAGTCCCATATCAATCTTGTTGCTCAATGAGATAGCAATCTTATTGCTCAACCTTATAGCAATCTTGTTGCTCAGTGAAGTAGCAATCTCATTGCTCAGTCCCACAGCAATCTTGTTGCTCAGCCTCATAGCAATTTTATTATTCGGTGAGATAGCAATCCTATCGCTCAGGCTGGGGATTATACTTTTTTGCTCCCACTTATGGGATGTGACTTGCTTTGGATGTATTGACAGGGTAGGCTTCATGCTGTCTCATCCCTGGATGTATCCGCATGATGGCGAGATGAAAGCTCATCACTGGATTGGTGTCATTTCCATGTTTCAACCAATCGATCGTGAATAACATTAAATTAATGTGGAGTTACTCTCTTTTCATGCAGCATTCCACTGGATAATCTATACAGATGTTTTAAAATTGTCATTAACTTCGAGAAAACATTACAATATTAGAATATAATTCTAATGGAGGGCTTCGGCTCTCGATAAAAAATTTGCTGAGTTTATTGAGCTTACTATTTTGATGGCCTCACCACATAATCCTGTTACCTACTTCTTCTGATGAGGTCTTCTATGGAATCTCTCAATGCCAGCATTCCAAGGTGGTGTGTCTGACCTTATTGGGATAAGCATAAAATCTACTCAGGTCTCTAGACTTGGAGGGAGCCCTTATGGGCCTAGGCTTCCCAAAGTCTTCCCTATGCCTTTCTACAGTAAAAATCCTATCCTGCGTATCAGACAGGATATTATAGCTTTTAAAGTGACCTTGAGGCTAAGGTCAAGGTCACTAAGGCTTTGCCTTCTTCATGAGCTAAGGATTAGGGTCGTGACTATGACTCTCACCGCTCCTCTTTCTACTCAGGTGGAGCCGTAGGCATCTGCCTTTGCTTGGGCTCCTCTGTGCCGAATGTTTCCTTCCATCTTATTTGTTTGGTAGCTCGTTCATAGAATTTAGCTAGGTCTCGAGTTGGAGACTTGTAAAGGCTTTTGTATAGCTTCCCATCCTTGCAAAGTCCCACTGATATTGCTGTTAAAATGCCTTCCTTTGAAAGATTTTCTACAAAGTTAGCTTCATGCCTAAACCTAGTTATGTAATCTTTCAGTGGCTCGTCCTTGCATTGAAAAATCATTGCAAGATGACAGAGAGGCATAAGCTACCTCTTCAATGCCTGATACTGGTCAATGAATTTCTTTTGACATTCTTCCCAGGTATTAACGATGCAAGCTAGGAGGCTTCTGAACCATGCTCTGGGGATACCTCCCAACGTGGCTAGGAAGATGTGACATTTGACTAAAGGGTCAGTTGTTTGCAGGTCCATCTGGACATTAAATGCATCTAGGTGGTCCATTAGGTCGCTATTTCCATTATACAGTGGGATCGCAGGCACTTTATGTTTTTGTGGAGGGGGTTACATTTCGATCTCCATAGAGAATGGTGAGCTTTCCTCATAGCGAGGTTGATTATTCTAAGATTGAGGATGCTCTCTAGCTATTTCAGCCTTTGGAGAACTTGCTTCATTATTGGATTTTAAGCTTCAGACTAGGGGCCAGAGCTCTCAACTTGTTGCGAGCCCTCAAATCGTTGGTTGTGGTGGTTTTCACGAGTCTCTTTTTGAGCTTCTTCATGCAACTGCTGGAGCTGTGCTATGATTTCTTCTAGCCTTTGTGCTTCCTGGGCTTGTGCTTATGCTACGCCTTAATAGTTTTAGCCAGCTCTTTTACCACATCCTCAAGTGGTGGCTGAGGAGCTACAAGTTGACTGGCAGGAGTGCTGGAACTCTTGGTAACTCTTCCTCTCATCATTATATTTGGATAGAAAGATGATTTAGAAAATAGATGGGCCCTCCTTCTAACACCAAAATGTTGATAGTGGAAGCTGGTTTTGAGCCAAACTCCAATCAACCGAGATTGGTTCTTGAATCCTGAACTATTTTTTGATAAACCAAATGAGAGCTAAAGATGGTGGAGAGGAAGAAGGGTAATGGCAGATAGTATTTTTAACGTGGTTTGGCTAAATTCGGGTGGCACCAGACCCTACGTCCATGGCAAAGTTTTTATTAAACTGAAAGAAAATTTACAAAGCTTTTGCTTGGCTATTTCGACCTTTTCTCCTTTCTCCCCTTTATAATGATTTCCTACACCCTTGTTATATGCTGAAAAATGCGACTCCGGAGAACGAGTCTGCAGAGACAGTAAGGTGAAACCCTCGACAGGAAGTCTCATGATACCGCATCGTATGCAACAACAGAAGCCTCGAACGCTCATCCTTCGACGACTCAGCGAACGATCAACCACGTGACCACTGAACTCGCACCCATCTCTCAGCGACGCTCATGACTACTCCAAACTTATGAAGCCCTCGCTTGGGACAACATGACATCTTGCCTAAAGACCTATATGTCGGCCTAGGCCTGCCCCCGCAAGTCTACCGGCTGAAAGGAGTCTTTTCACCATTTGTTGATATGACACAACTGTA
>JANHAO010025280.1:0-11404 GCA_026873985.1 Saraca asoca
TGCATTGATCTCAAGTTGATTCCCTTGGCTGGTTGCTTGTTTATTATTATTTTCATTTCTGTTTTGTAGTGTTAGTGTAGTTTCTGTTAGTGTAGTTTTCTACCAACCCCCCTTTATTTCTAGCTCCTAATTAATTAATATCATCTAACAAATGATCTTTGGATTCAACCCAGTGTTGTCATATACTATAAGTAGTTAGGTAATCCGATTTTATAAATTTCTAATTTGATCGATGTCGATAGTCGTGAGTCACTTACTCGAATGATGAATTTCATGCTACATGATATTTATAGAATGTTGACTTAAGATACTGGATTCATTGCAAAATTTATTAGTAACACTCAAGTGCACTTGTGATTAGTATATTAACTGGAGGAATATGGTTGGGGAGATATGTGTAGGGCTATAAGGTAGGATGGAGACATGTCATACATTTGATATGTGTTAGACTGGTTGCCAATTTAAATTATCTTTGGAGATCTAGTTGAATGTTTTGCTAAGTTGAGATTAAATGAAATTTTAGAAAGTTACTGGTTTTCTCTCCTATTTACTATTATGTTGTTGAATACCATGCTTTTAATAACTTGACTTTCTTGCTGAATTATAGTTTTCAAATGTATATTGAGATTATGGTTGCAAAATGGATAAGCATATCTTTACGGCTGTATATTTATATATATATATATATATATATATACTTTCAAGCATGATTTTTAAATGAGATTTTTGCATGATCATGGGATTGTTTACTCACTTAGTTTCTATAAAACTCATTCCTCTCTTTCCATGTTTTTTAAAGCCCGAGGATACACCTATGATCCCTTCACCTCATCCTAGACTTGGATATGCTCATTGATTGAGTGGATCTCTCTTGCAGAGATTTAAGGTATAACTATGATATAAAGTCTGATAAATAGTAGGATTGTATATGCATGTATTATCTATGATTGCTGGATGCCCAATAGGGATTAAATTGTATAGTCTAGGCCACTGCATATTATTATGTTATTATACAGGGTATGAAGGGCATGTAGCCCATTTTTATATATATAGGCCTTGTGCTTGGATATCCGAAAAATAGAGGAGGTTTTGCCAGATTTTCATTACAATGGATATACACAATTTTAGTTGTGTATTGGTTTAACTGTGTGTTAGTTTTGCATGGTAGGGCTTGTAGGGGTTTTCTTAATAGAGAGTTTCTTGATGGTGACCTTCTATGCCAATCACATTCCCTAAATTGGGGAGTGACAAAGTTGGTATCAGAGCAGAGTCCAGGGTTTAGGTGCATGATAGAGGTCTCCAACTGCCAAAATGGTATAGACATACCAAGTTTATGTTAGTGCACCCAGGAGCACGACACATGAATAAGGATATGCTAATGCCCACACCACGAATGTATATTGATAATCTTTATATTTCTTAAATTCCTAATTCTATAAGTGTGTGTATTGATTCTTATTTAAAACCAGTCTTCTTGTTTCATAATAGGAAAAATGTCGCCTAGAATGTGACTTCCACATGAACGCCGAATTGAAGAAGCGTCCAAAGAAGCTTCCCACTAGCCCTCTCTATCCCAATTGATACCTTGGGGCTGGGGTAGATCTAGAGGCTAAGGCAGCACTATATAAGAAGAGGTGTAGGTAGAGAGTTCTCAATTTGAATCTGAAGCTCCTTCTAACTCTGAAGCTAGAACTGGTTCCTTTTCAAACGCCCCAGCATGGTTCACATACTTTAAGAACATAATGATGGAGTTTATGAACAAAATGGTTCATCAAGAAACACAAAGGTAGGAGAGGGGGTTAGGAACTCAAATGCCTCCACCCCTTCCACCTCCTACATCATCATCATCCATTAAAAGTTTTAAAGATTATATATCTGGGTTTCAGAAGATGGGACCTCCTAGATATTTAGGAGTTGGGTCACCTATGGATCTAATAGAAATTTTGGATCAGATTGAACAATCATGGCAGATAATAGAGTGTCCTAAAGAAGCGGCAATGAAACTGGTGAAATTCCAGCTTGATAAATTAACAAAAACATGGTATCAAGGGTGGGAACAAAGTGGGTCTGCAGGTAAAGGGAACATTACCTAGGAAAAGTTTCACACAACCTTCATAGAGCAATTTTTCCCTGAAGGGCAGCAGTATGAAAAAATGCAAGAATTTTATAATCTAAAACAAAAAGGATTAACTATTTATGAGTATGCTGCCTAATTCCTCTACCTCTCCAAGTTTGCAAGAAATTTAATCCCTAGAGAAAGGGATAAGGCTTTATGGTTTGCTAGGGGCTTGGATGATAAATATTTTAATGCTATACCATTTTCCAAGGATACCACATATGAGGAAGTTTAGAACAGAGCAATAGAATTGGAGGTGAGAATAAGGGAAAGAAAGTAAGGTAAAGAAATTCAAAAGGGCTCAAGAAAGAAGTCTAGAACTAAGAGTACTAGTAGAGATATAGGAAGATAACTTTGAACAGCCTCTGGTACACCCCATTCCAGAAGATTCATAGGTGCCATTGTTTCTAGTCATCATTCTTCTGGAGGATCTAGTTTCAGTCCTTTTGTTCCAGTTAGACATGAGATATTAGGGTTGTGCCAATTTTGTGGAAAGGTTTATTTAGGGATTTGTAGGAGAGTCACTAGAGCCTATTTTGGATGTGGTCAGATGGGTCATTTGGTGAAAGATTATCCTCACTTATCAGCTTTGCCTAGTTGCAATAAGGTTGTAGGTGTTTCAGGTAGTGTCCCATCCACTAGGCCCCTAATATCTAGATCTGTTGCTAGAGGTGGGACTAGAGGTTTGGTCAGTAGAGGTTGTGGTGGTGGTCAGAGGATTGCTACATGAGTATTTACCTTGATAAGGTAGGACGCTCAGGCCTCTGATGCTATGGTCACAGGTATCTTAATAGTTAATTCTATTTCAGCTTATGTATTATTTGATCCTGGTGCAATTCATTTTTTTTTGTATCCACTTATTTGACTGTGACTCATTAGATGCCGACTCCCTCGAAAATCATAGTTGTTGGTATCTACTCCCTTAGGTTAGACATTCATAGCTAGTAAAATGGTTTCCTATTGCAAAATCAGTGTGTGTGGAACTGTTTCGCTTGCCAACTTGTTTTGTGTTAGGTATGGTTGACTGTAATATTATCTTAGGCATGAGTTAGTTATCATGCACTTTTATCCTTGAAAACAACCATTATTGATGGCCTACAATCTGTTCTTTCCTCATGGAATGCCTCCACTAACCACTGCATCTGGTCTGGCATCACGTATGATTCTCATTGACACGTGATAGTTCTAAGCCTTAGTGGTCTTAACCTTTTCAACACACTTTCCAATGACATTGTTCATCTTCTATTCCTCGTTAATCTTTCAATTGTTGACAACCAAATCTCTAGACCTATTCCACCAGGGATCTCTACCATTACTAATTTTCACTTTCTCAACATTTCTAACAATGTCTTCCATCTCACTTTTCCTTGTTTTTTGCAAGGTCGACTTATCTGGATAATTTTCTTTTCTGACCAGTCCTCTTGGTTTAACTAGATGATGTTGCTCACTAATGAGTTCATTCTGGTTCAGGAGCACGAGTGCCCAACTATTCAATCATCCAATCACACTGCAGGACACTCACCCAAGCACTTGATGTTGCCTAAAATTTTAGCTTTCCATTGTCAGAATGGGCCTTTATTCCTTAACAGTTACATAGGAGTTACATCTAATTGCTCCAACTAGTTCTACCAACTGCAGTATTTCCCAAAATTATGATTCTTGACTACCCTATTTTGGTTACTTGTTCAACGGTTTACCATAGGACTGTAAATAAGTGCCGAAGAGTAATGTAAGTCATTCCTTCTCACTAGCAGCATCGTTATCCAAGATTAGTTGTAAACCACCATCCTACTGTTGTTCTTAGATGATTACACCATCAAACTTACCTAGCCTCAAATAGCCTCACAAATACAACTGCCCTGTATGAGCCAAACTGCTATTGTGTTAACCTACGCAAGCTATGGTTACTAGTTTGAGTTGAAAAGAAATTCTAGTGCGATGAATATTACAATAGATAGGGTAGTTATGCTTGGCTTGATGTACGGATCAGAATGTCCTTAGGGGTTTGATAAATGTTCCTCTTATTGGTCTTGATAGTTTTAGCAGTCATGATAATAAGTAGAATGTGACTTGGATCAAAGTAAGAGAGATACGCCACCTGTTTCAAGCTGTTTGTAGGAGGTTTTTTTTTGCAAGAAGAAGAAGTAAAGTTAAAAGATGGAGTGAATAGCCATAAAAAAGGGTGATTTACAACCAGCAAAGATCTTTAAGGAGAAAGGAAAATAGGCTAATACAAGCAAGTAGGTCTTGAAACCTATCCATAGAGTTGAAGTTAGTGATAAATTTTAGTATAGGATAGAGCTTATCATAATTGGTCTTCATCATGGGATCCAAAGTGGCATAAATTACTTGAATCATAATGGAAAGATCTTGGCAACTAGTATTGTTTCATTAAAGGGCTATGCTCTCATGATTTGGAAGGCAATTCAGATGTCATGATTTACACTAGACAAAGGAGAAATGTTATGAACACTGATAAGGAACTTGAAGATCAGAAGCTTGAGTGCAGCAATCTTACTTTGAAGAATAATAACAAGGAAAAGAATCTTGTTAGGGTGATACCTGGTTCTGTGGGAGAACCATGCAAAAAAAAGAAATGACCTGGGAGCCTGAGTCCCTCATGATGTATAGATACCCCCTAACTATTTGAGTGATATATTAGTATGGACCTTCACTCCTTATGACTATGTTCCTAGAATTCAAGGATGAATTCTTTTGTTGAAGGGCAGAGTTTGTAATGCCTTAGAAAAAAAAATGTTATTGAGGGACTGAAGTGAAGATTTTATAATTTTGTTAAGGTGATAACATAATTTCTTATTTTTCAGAAGGGCTTATTTGAAGTTGGTGGAAAGTCGATGGGGTCAAACTACAATTTGCCCCATTTTCGTTTATGTATATATTTCCCTAACTAGCTTCTCTTTTTGTGCATCCTTTCTCCCTCTCCTGAAGCTTCTAGCAACTCCAATCCTCCAGTGACTTCCTTCGTCTGGTGGCATCATCATCCGGTGAGCTTCCAGTAGTCCACCGTCAATGTCCTCTCCTTCCTGATGTCTTGCCTGGTGGTTTGCAATGAAGCTTCCTTCCGTTCAGTTGCTGTGATCACTGACAATCTCCTCTCCCTTTCAATATCCACCATTTGACTAACTGGTCGGCGTCATTCTTTCTTTTCCGACACCGGCTCAGCTCACAGTAGTAGTGGTCATCTTTTTCTTGGCATGCTTTGACTGAAAGCTCTTTTTCCAGTGTTGCACGATCGTTGATCGATCCTTTTCCTTTTTCTAGTAAGCTTGGATGTCTAGCCATCGTCAGTCACTCCCTCTAGTCCCCCAGTAGCTCCTCTTGTCCTTCAGACCAGCTCAAGGTTTGTCTCCTCCTTCTTCAATTTGTTGATCAGCCAACATCAGAATTGATTCACTATGATGATTCGGCTGGCGATGAGCTCCCCACCTACACTTTGAAGGGTGGTAAGTTATCCTAGAATAAAAGATTTATTTTATAGCAATCTTACAACTAGTTTCCAAGAAATTTCCTACCTGAAGCCTTAACTCTCAAAGTTGAGGTATACTGAAATATTACTATACTTCAGCTTTAGATAAATTCCCTTTAATGAATTAAGCACACTAACAACAAATTTTGGAGCTTTAGCTAACTTAGCATTTTAAAGAATTTCTAAGGTGAGTGGACAATCCTCTTCACTTAATAATCCCATGTGTAAATATAAAATAATTTTATTATATGAAATATTATTAATCCTTTTAAATAAAGGGGATTTGCCTATATATTAAAGCAATTTCAGAAGTATATTTACATGTTGTATGTGAACATGAAATGATTTGCCGTGATACAATCATGCGTTTTCATTTCACCTTAGGCTTTTGTAATTGGCTATTTTATTTTCTATGTAATGAATGGATATGAAAATGTTGTAGCAGGTTCATGTATCTTTTGATAAATGTTACTTACCCGAATGATGAATTTCATGCTACATGATATTTATAAAATGTTGACTTAAGATGCCGGATCCATTGAGAAATTTATTGGTAACCCTCAAGTGCACTTATGATTAATATATTGATTGGAGGAATAAGGTTAGGGAGATATGTGTAGGGCTATAAGGTAGGATGGAGATATGTTATACATTTCATATGTGTTAGATTGGCTGCCAATTTAAATTATCTTTGGAGATCTAGTTGAATGTTTTACTAAGTTGAGATTAAATGAAATTTTAGAAAGTTACTAGTTTTGTCTCCTATTTACTATTATGTTGTTGAAATATCATGTTTTCAATTACTTGACTTTCTTGCTGAATTATAGTTTTCAAATGTATATTGAGATTATTGTTCCAAAATGGGTAATCATATCTTCATGACTGTATATATATATATATATATATATATACTTTCGCGCATGATTTTTAAATGGGATTTTTAGGTGATCATAGGATTGTTTACTCATTGAATTTCTATGAAACTTATTCATCTCTTTCCATGTTTTTCAGAGCCTGAGGACACATCTATGATCCCTTCACCTCATCTTAGACCTGGATCTGCTCATTGATTAAATGGACCCTTCCTATGAGATTTAAGGTATAACTGTGGTGTAAAGTCTAGTAGATGGTAGGATTGTATATGCATGTATTGTGTATGATTGTTGGATGCCTAGTAGGGAGTAAATTGTATAGTCTAGGCCACTACATATTATTATGTTGTTATATAGGGTGTAACAAGCATGTAATCCCTTTTTGTGTATATAGGCCTTGTGCCTGGATATTTGAAAAACAGAGGAGGTTTTGCTGGATTTTCATTACAATGGATATACACATTTTTAGATGTGTCTTGGTTTAATTGTGTGTCAGTTTTGCATGGTAGGGCTTGTAGAGGGTTTCCTGATGGAGTTGTTTCCTAATGTTGATGTCCTACACTAATCACATTCCCTAGATTGGGGCATGACACCACGAAAATTAAAAGTTCCAGCAGTAAATTATTCTTACCTATAAGAGGGTAGGTAAGCAACTTTCCCTATTTCATAGGAAGTAGAATTTCCTGGAAAGTCTTATTTCCTCCATTTTTTCAATTAGTGGTCAACAAAACAATGCACTCATCTACTACTTCCTAGAAGTTATACTTTCTACGTAATTTTCTGTCAACATAACGATCTCTTAAACACTAAAATTCCCTATCCCTTGTTTGGAACCACAAGAGAATGAAAATCTGAGATTGGATTCATAAACAATTTTATACATGGATCCAATTCTAAATGAATCGAATTCCCATTTCTTTTATGGTTCAATATAAGGAATTAATTATTGGATTGGAGTCAAAACACTTATAAGAACATAGAAATCTCATTCTCAATTGATTTATTAGTCAATATAAAAGTCCTAAAATAATGACTCAGCAATAAACTAAAGAATAGTGTTTTTAATGTCTGCAATAAGAGAATGAAAAATCCAAGAATGGACTATACTGTTGAAATGAATCCATTGTGAGTATTGGGGTAAATCTGGACTTGACTTTGGGATTGATAAATCAATGAAGTCAATTTTGTTTTTGGCCTCTAAATCCATTGTCATGAATCTACTCTATCTTGGGATAATGGTCACCTGTGAGTAATTGAGACCAAATTAATAGAAGGTTAGTTTGAAGGGTGTACAAAGAAATGTGATGAGCCATCAGTGTCTATGGAAGGAATTGGAGATTGGTGTGAAGAAGTTGTTAGTGTTTGTGCTAGAGGAAATGACCTCAAGATTGACATGCCCTTATGCTATATATATGTGTGCATAAAACTCATAAATTATGGTATAGGAATGCTAAAATTTCCTATATAAACTATCATAGTTTAATTTTATATTGAATTAGATTATTAAAATATTATAATAATATTGTAAAATGGGCTAATTAAAGTATTATCATATTATAGGTTTAAATTAACACCTAGATTAGTAGTAGACATTAGTGGTGTGAGTCTTCTAACTAGACCTATGATGATAGGCCCATTGGCCCAATAGGGTTACAACAAGGCAGGTCTAGAAGTCATATCCTAGTAAGAGTTGTAATCATCCCATTAAAGTTTCAGATAGTTTCATCTCCTTTTCTCTGCTGAGGCTTGTAAGGAGTGACCCTAACTAGGAGATTTTACATTCATGGATTCACAATCAACGCCAAGTACACTAATTGTTTGATAATTAACTTGTTTGTACAAATTTGATACTTTGTAACATGATGCTAAAGATCTGCTTATTGGTTAATTTAATGTCAAAGATAAATTTTCTTTCATGTTGCAAGCCTCAATTTGTGCAAAATTTTGTTTAGTGATTTCATGTAATTAAACTATGGAAGAATCCATAAGTTATGATGGGAAACATTATAGGTCTTACATGGATTTTATTTTATTTTTTACCTTTATGTATTAGTGTTTTGCATGAATTGATTGCGAATTTTATGAATTTTGAAATAAAATCATGAATATGACTAGTCTAGAATTTCTGAAAATTGATTACATAAATCTGAATAATTTAAAGCGATGTTTTTAAATTAATTTATGGTTTCATCTAAAAAAAACGTAACAAGCACAAATCTATTTCAACAAAATGAATCAATGAATAGAGTTTGCAATGAAAATTTTCAAATTGACCATGACCATTCAGGTTACATGATTTTTGTCAAAATTTGGTGTAGTTTTTGAAGTTTTGTTCAAATTGATTGATGATCAAGTATTAGAATGATAAATTAAGTAAAATCCAAAATTAATTTGACAAAAAACAAATTGAAATTGTACTTTTGAATAAAAATTTTGAACAAAAATTACCCAATGTGATTTGATGCTTATTTGGTCGAATTATTGCAAAAATTTTCCAAATTTTGTCAAATTGATTAAGGGGATGGGTATAGATGGCACCGGGTCAAATTTGGTTTGAAAACTTGAAAATCAGTGAAATTTGGAGAGGAAGATGACTCCCTAAAAGACCCTTTCACCCATGTTCATAGGAGGTGTGTGAAGGCCACACACTATCATGGTTGTAGCTATTAGTAGTTTTAAGTATACCACTGAGCTCCACTTTCTGAACTTTTTTTTTTACATATTTTTTTGGTTTGTAGAAATAAAATTATTTTATTTATTCCTAATTTATTTGAGTGCTAATTTGGTATTTTTTGGGCCTGAAATTTTTACTATATGAACCCTACATATTATACTACTATATGTAATTTTTCTAGAATTTTTTTATGCTGCTTGATTATAATTTGAATTTTGTATATTTATATGCATGAAATTGGAATTATTTAGGAATTATGTTACTCATGTTATGTCATGAAATTTTGTGTAACTATATACTCATCTATCATAGGACCAGTTGTATAAAATTTTACAGA
Organism: Saraca asoca; assembly: GCA_026873985.1. Classification (NCBI taxonomy): domain Eukaryota; kingdom Viridiplantae; phylum Streptophyta; class Magnoliopsida; order Fabales; family Fabaceae; genus Saraca; species Saraca asoca. The sequence goes on from JANHAO010025280.1 coordinate 9,487, forward strand.
AATAATTTTTTTTGAATATATCAAAGAGAGTACTATGTTAGTAATATATATACCTTGTTGATGTAATATTATTAATATAGTTTGTTAGCAATAATGTGAGTATTAGAATTATATGTTACATTTTAAAAATTTTTAAATGGCTTATTGATGTTAAGTTTTAGGAATGTAATGTTCAATTATTGCCGTAAATGCTCTATCAGTGTTTGGTTTCATAATACAATACTATTTGCAACTGCATAGTTTGTCTTTTATGAGGAAAATTATAACAAGATTGAAGTTATACATGCATTATTTGTGTTTATGATTCCTTAGCCTTTTTACCTATGTAATTGACCTCTATGAAAATGTTGAATGGGATCAACTATAAGAACCAGGTTGAATATCTGAAATTATATCTGACGATCACTAATTTAGATTTGGCTTTAAAAGAGGAAGAGCATGTGATTGATGATAATTCTACTGCTGCTTATAGGGTTCAACATGAAAAGTGGACACATTTAAATAGGGTCTATCTGATGATGATGAAACACATTATGGATAAAACCATTAAGTAGAATGTTACTGATTCGCAGAAGGCCAAGGCCTTTATGGATTCTGTTAATAAAAAGTATGTGAAATTTGATAAGGTTGAAAAGAGTCACTACCTCTCCTTACTTGAGAAGACAACTTATGATAGAGTTATAGAATCCAAGAGCACATCATGAAACCAATACATTGCTATAACCAATTGAAAGATATGAATGTTAACCTAAGAGACCGTTTTCTTATCTGGTGTGCTTTAGAATCTCTCCCATCTCAATTTGATGTTTTGAAAACCTTTTACAACATCCAAAAGGGTGAAATAAGATGATATCCATTGTTAGTCAAGTTAAGAGAGATATGAAGAAGGGGAAGATTCAAGCTATCAATTTTGTTTCTCATGGTATGAGTTATGGACAAGAAATAAACTACTTCAAAAAGATAACATGGGTAAATCAAACTATGAAAAGAAAAAGAATGAGATGCAGAAGTAACATCACAAACCTAAGAAGTTCTTATTCAAGGGATCTTGTAAGTTTTAGAAGAAGTATAGGCACAAAAGTGCTTACTGTTTCAAATTCAAGAAGTGACTTAAGAAGAAAATGCAAGGTAACCTTCTAGCTTCAGTATGCTTGGAATCCAATACTATTGATGTTTCATTGAATACTTGGTGGTGGGATACTGGTGCAACCATTCATATAACCAATTTGTTATAGGTGCTGAGAAATCTGAGGGAACCAAATAATAGAGAACTAGTAGTTGAACTGGGGAATGGAGATAGAGTGCATGTGGAGCACACTAGAATTGTTTCTTTATTTTTATCTACTAGTAATATTTTAGAATTAAGAGATACTATTTATGTACTATTATATGTGAAAATCAGTTCGGTCCTGTTATATGCAAAAATGGCCTGAGTAAACGAGCCCCGAGCATGGTAAAGGCTAAGCCCCTCACCTCGCCGAAGACGTCTAGCGAGCTTCGCTTCACCCTCCATCAGAAAGTGGCATAGCAAAGTTATCCCGACATCGTCTCATGAAGCAAGCCTCGCCTCATTCATCACTAGATAGTGACGCAGCGAGGAAATCACAAGACCAGCTAGTCGAGCAGCCGATCACCCTGCTCGAGCCCGCTACCTCGCTACAGCAGTTCCCCATGACGACCCTGAGCCAAGAATTCCCACTCAGGACGCCCAGCACCTCGCTTGGCATGACCGCACCAAGCAACAAACATAGACAGACACAAGTCTATAGCCGACCAAGGGGGCCCACCCCACAACCTACATTCTGCAGTAGCCGGATTGTAGCCTGTTTACTTTCTTTCTCATTTATATCTTGATGTAACACAATTGTAGCTTGTAATTAATGCATGTAACTCCTCCTTCCTCTATAAATAGGATTGC
>JANHAO010025281.1:0-11396 GCA_026873985.1 Saraca asoca
AATTGCCTACTTTCGTGGTTTAGATTAATTCAAACCCTTTAAGATCTGTGCAAACCAAATTCAAATCCTAAAGAAACTTAATCTATTTTCGTGATTAAAATCTCTTTATTCAACTAGTAGTTTTCCAGTGATAATCTTCTCCTTTCAGTACTTCAACTATCTACCTAAGACATGATAAAATATTGGCCAAATACTTTATCAAGAATATAGCAGGTATAATAGTTGAATCAAATAAAATTAGGTAATCATAATAGAAAATTAATCAATAACATTAAAAAATCATAATTAGGTTATTCCCAATCCTAGAATAAGTATCTACTCAGACATGATAGAAATAAAAACCATATTCATTAATGAAATAAATTGCATAATGTTTAAAACAAAGGAATAAAGAAAGAAAGAAAAGATGAAGAAGAAATAAGAAAACTAAGATAAAAGTAAACTAGGATTGTTTCAAGAACTTAAAACAAGAAGGAATCCTAAATTAAACTCAAAGAACTCTCAAAAAGATCAAGAAACTCGTGCTCTAAGTAATCCTAATTAAAGAGAACTAATGAATGATTAGGTATGGCTTTAGGCTATTCAAGATCAGCTATTTATAACAAATTTTGAGCTTGGAACATGACTGTGTTTCGAGACACGGGCTGGCCGTGTTTCAAGCTGGATGTCTTCTAAAAGATTGGCTGATCTTGCACCGAACATGGTTGTGCTTTTAGCGCTGGCTTCATGATTCTCTTCTGCTTCAATGCATGATTGTCTTGGACTTTTCACATCTTCTTCCTTAGCTCCTTCTTGGTCTAAGTGTGCTCCAAACTTCAACTTTTATCTTCCTCTTAAAGCCTCTTTTGCTAATTTAAAAGATAAATGCAGACTACAACAGTACCAAGAACAAACTAACTAAACTAAGACAAAAAGTACAGTAGAAACCATAAATTAATAACCAATTAAGAGGTGATAATTAACATATTTATAGGTATTTTACTCATTTATCATTAACTTTACATGACTTTTTGCCTTTCTCCTTTTCTTCTTTTATTTTTACCAAAGCCTTCCTAATAAGAACATGGTGGACTAACCCAAGGATTGTTAAGGAGCTTCACAAGTGCCAAGTGGACCCCTGACAAGAGCAAGGGCCAAAAAGATGGAAGAAGCAATCTAAGGCCTTAGTCATGCATTTTGAAGTCCACAAGAGGAGCTTAGGCTTAGAGGTTCAAGTGTCATGTGCTTGAAGGCCTTGTCATATGCTTGAGAGCTATTTTTGAGAGCCATTTTGGGACTTATACAATTGACCAATTTGGATAATTTTGTGCCATCACTTTAGGCTATCTTTGTACATATTTTTGGGCTATTATTTTGTATTGTGTTATACACTGCCTTTGACCTTGTTATAGCTTTGTTTGGGGGTTGTTTGACTTTCTTATTTTCCTTATTTTTCTAGACAAATTAAGTCTTAGACTTGTCTTATTTTTTAGGCTATTTCTAAGCCCCTATTTTCGACCAGTTGGGTAGATGGTTCAGCCATGCTTGTGTTGGCCGATTAGTTGACAATGTTTTGGACTAAATTAGTTTATTTGTTTGGCTAATTGAATGGATGTTTAGTTGGGCTTGTTTATGACTTTTAATCCAGCCCACTTTTGAGCTTAATTGCTATGAGGGGAGGCATGTCCCCTTCACCATTCAGATTTAATGACTTTGAGAATTGAAGTGAGTTTTCTAGTGAAAAGTGCTCTCCTAGGGTTCTTGTAGACCTTGAAAGCTTATCAAAGAGATTACTCTTTGTGGCATATAATTTTATCACTTATCACTCTTTTTCTACCTTTCTAGAGTCTGGCATGAATTTTATTTTTTTCTTTTCAATTTTTGGTGTTGAATTGAGTTAAACTGGAGAAGGTACATGGGCATCTCTAAGGGAGACTACATCAGTTTGGTATTAGAGCTTCAGCTCTTCTAATTTAGGTGATATCTCTTCAATTTTCCTTTATTTTTGCTTTAATTTTCATTCCAATTTAGTGTGGTGTGCCTCTAAATTTTTTATGTACATTTTTTAGTTCAATTGCTTGATCAATTGCCATCCAATTCTATGTAATTTATGGTAATCTATATCCAATCTGCTTCTATTTTTTGGGTTTGTAATCCTTGTGCACTTTATGTGTTTGATCTTAGTTTTGTTTGACCAAATTTTTCTGATCATTTCTTTGGGTTTTCTATTTCATTTCTCTATTTCATTTAGTGAAGGTCTTGTTGAAAAATTTTATTGTTTTGTTCTCATTTCTGTTGTTGAATTCCAAGTGCTTGTTAATTTGTTTGAGTATCTTTTGTTATGTCATTGTGTATCCACTAGTGTAGGGCTGAATTATATTTCCTTTGGTGTGATTTGGAACTATTTCTTCCAATTATTGCATCACTTAATGCTTGTTGTCCCCTATTTCCTTTGCCTAGCCAAAACTTTAAGCTTTATTTCTTTAGAATTTTTGTTGTTGTTTTAGTTTAATTTTGATTGTGTTTTGCACCATAGATATATTCATTTTGAGTACATATAATTGGAAATTGATTTATGCCAATTGTGATTGAATTTAAGTGTCTTTGGGATGCTCAAAGTTGTGCTAAGTGTTGTAAAAACAAAAAAAAAAAAAACCTTCTGACAATAAGAAAAAAAGTGGGGAGGTAAATGTAACAAAACACATGCTAGTGTTCTTTTCTATAGGGAGATATCAAGATGAAATTTTATGCAATGTTGTTCCTATGCAAGCTACCCATTTATTGCTTGGTAGGCCATGGCAATTTAATAGACATGTCATGCATGATTTATACCTAACTCGATATATCTTCAAGAAGGATAACAAAACCGTCACTCTTGTACCCCTCACCCCCATGCAAATTTTAGAAAACCAAATAAAGAGAAAGAAGAAAATTAGTGAAGAACAAAAGAATAAGAGTGAAGAAAAAGAGAGAAAAAGTGACAAAAGTGAGTTGAAAGAAGAGGAAAAACAAGAGAAGAAAATATGTAGTGCTTTTGCCAAGGCCAGTGACATTAGGCAAGCCATGTATATAGATTGGCCTATGCTAGTTTTAATGTATATTTTAAATGATAACCTTGATACTAATGTTTTACCTAGTGCCATTGAGTCTATTTTGTAGGAATATCAAGAGTTGTTCTCAAGGAAGTCCTTCATGGCTTGCCTTCTTCAAGGGGAACAGAGCATCAAATTGATTTCATTCCTGGAGCCTCTATTCCAAATCGGCTAGCATATAGAACTAACACCAAAGAGGCCAAAGAAATCCAAAGACAAGTGGAGGAGCTCATGGCAAAGGGCTACATTAGGGAGAGCATGAGTCTTGTGTGGTTCAGATCTTACTTGTGCCTAAGAAGGATGGATCATGGAAGATGTATATTGATTGCCACCCAATCAACAAAATCATTGTAAAGTATAGACATCCCATTCCTAGGCTTGATGATATGTTCGATGAATTGCATGGTTCTTGTGTGTTCTCAAAGATTGATTTAAAGGATAGTTATTATCAAATTAGGATGAGATTGGGTGATGAATGGAAAACCACATTGAAAACTAAGCATGATTTGTATGAGTGGTTGGTTATGTCTTTTGGTTTGACTAATTCCCCTAGCACATTTATGAGGTTAGTGAACTATGTCTTATGTGCTTTCATAGGAAAATTTTTAGTTGTCTATTTTGATAATATTCTCATTTATAGCAAAAGTAAATAAGAACATGTTGAGCATTTGATATATGTTTTACAATGTTCGAAAGATGAAAAATTGTATGTCAACTTTGATAAATGCTTTTTTTGCTATTAAAAAAATTAATTTCTTAAGTTATATGGTGTTATATGTGAAATTTGGATCATCCTTAATAGACCAATGAATGGCCTGAGTGTGGTAAAGATCTCACTCGAAGAACATAGAACGCTAAGTCTCCAGCTCATATCGCTAAATGACTTCCTGAGCTCAAGCACATCCTAGATAGAGCGAGCTCAACCTCATCATCCCGAAGACAGACATTCCCAAATCGAGGGATCTAGCCAGTGAGGTGTAGTTAGCAACTTGAGAACTCATTGAACAGAAGACCATCACTTGTATTGCCTAATAGACATGAGGCCCACTTGTAAGAGGCAATCTGCAATAGCTAAATTATAGGATTTAGTCTACCTGTCTAGTCTTGTGCATTAAATGCCTAATGTAAAAGATTTATTGCATGTAAAATTACAATTATAACCTCCTCTCCTCTATAAATACAGGAAGGAGGTGAACGTTAAGGGGGAGGATGCTTATATGTTGAAACTCTATAAAAATATTTTTAGAACAATACATTACTGTGGATGTAGGGTCCGATTCTATCTGAATTTGGCTGAACCACATTAAAAGTTGTGTGTTTCCCATTGCTCTTCCCTTCTTCTTCTTCACTTTCTTTGCTCGCTTATTGTCTCAGAACCAGGCTATAGTTTGAGATCCCAAAAGAATCCTTCGTTGGCTAGAGTTTGGATTAGAACCAAAATCCACTATCAACATGTGGTGAATGGCAATGGTATTGAAATGGATAAGGAAAAAGTGAAAGCCATTAGAGAGTGACCAATTCCCAAAACTATGAATAACATGAGGAACTTTCATGGTTGGCTAGCTTCTATAGGTGGTTTGTGAGAGATTTTAGTATCATAGTTGCCCCATTGATTGAATTGGTTAAGAAAAATGTGGGATTCAAGTGGGGAAGTAAGCAAGAGAGACTATTTAATTTGTTGAAAGAAAAATTAACTTCAGCCCCTTTGCTTGCTTTACCTAATTTTTCTAAAGCTTTTGAGATTAAATATAGTGCTTTAAGACTTGGTATTGGAGCTATTTTAATGCAAGAAAAATGTCCCATAGCATTCTTCTATGATAAGCTTAATGGTGCAGCCCTTAACTACCTAACATATGACAAGGAGCTCTATGCATTGGTTTAGGCCTTGGAAACTTGGCAACATTAACTTTGGCTAAAAGAATTTGTCATCCATACCGACCATGAATCCTTGAAGCATTTGAAGGGTCAAGGGAAGTTGAACCATAGACATGCAAAATGGATGGAGTTCATTGAGACATTCTCTTACACCATCCAATACAGGCAAGGTAAAAAGAATGTAGTAGTCGATGCCCTTTCTTGCAAGTATACCCTCCTCTCCATTATGCATGCTAAATTGTTAGGTTTCGAGCACATTAAAGATTTGTATGTTGATGATTATGACTTTGCTAGTGTGTTTAATGCTTGTGAGAAAGTTGCTTTTGGAAAATACTTTCAGTTGGATTGTTATCTCTTTAAGGGAAATCAATTGTGATAGGACATTTTGGCATTTTTAAAACTTTGCCTATCTTGCAATAGCATTTTGACTGGCTAGGCATGAAACATGATGTGAAAAAGTTTTGTGAAAATTGTATCACTTGTAAAGAAGCTAAGTCTAGAGTCATCCCTTGTAGCCTTTATACCCCATTCCCTATTCCTAGTGAACCTTGAGGGGGCATTTCCATGGATTTTGTGCTTAGTTTGCCACAATCCACCAAGGGGAAAGACTTAATTTTTGTTGTTGCTGATAAATTCTCAAAGATGGCTCACTTCATTCCATGTAACAAAATCGATGATGTTACACAAATGGCAGATTTGTTCTTTAGAGAAGTTGTGAGATTGTATGGAGTGCCTAGGACTATTGTTTCAGATAGGGATGTGAAGTTCTTAAGCTAGTTTTCCAAGGTCCCCTAGAGTAAGTTGGGGAAAAAATTATTGTTTTCTACCACTTGTCATCCCCAAACCGATGGATAAATTGAAGTAATTAATAGAACTCTATCTATGTTGTTGAGATCTATCATTAAAAAGAATTTAAAGAATTGGAAACAATGTTTGCCTTATGTAGAGTTTGCATACAATAGGAGCATACATTCAGCCATCCAACATTCCCCTTTTGAAATTGTCTATGGTTTTAATCCACTAACTCCTTTGGACTTGCTACCTTTGCCAATTGAGGAGTGTGCTAGTCTTGATGGGAAAAAGAAGGTCGAACAAGTAAAGAAACTCCATGAACAAGTGAGAAAGAACATAGAAAAGAAAATGAAACAATAGACTTAACAAGCCAATAAGGGTTGAAAAAGTATGGTGTTTGAGCTAGGTGATTGGGTGTGGTTGCACATGAGAAAAAAGAGGTCTCTGGCTCAAAGGAAGATAAAGCTTCACCCAAGAGGTGATGGGCCATTTCAAGTAGTTGCAAGAATAAATGACAATACGTATAAGTTAGATCTTTCGAGTGATTCTAATATTAGTGTTACATTTAATGTTACTGACCTTTCTTCTTTTGATGTAGGCTTTGATTCAAGGTTGAATCCTTTTAAGAAGAGGGAGTGATGAGAACATGGAGAACTAACCTAAGGATCATCAAGGAGCTTTATAAGTGCCAAGTGGACCCATGACAAGTGCAAAGGCCAAGAATATAGGAGAAGCAATCCAAAGGCTTTGTCAAACATTTTGGAGCACACAAAAGGAGCTTAGGCTTGGAGGTTTAAGTGTCATGTGCTTGAAGGCCTTGTCATCCACTTGAGAGCTATTTTTGAAAGCCATTTTGGGACTTATGCAACCAGCCATTTTGGACAATTTTGTGCTGTCATTTTAGGGCATCTTTGTACATATTTTTGGGTTGTTATTTTGTATTGTTTTATAAGCTACCTTTGACCTTGTTATAGCTTTGTTTTGGGGCTGTTTGATTTTCTTATGTTCATTATTTTTCTCGTTCAATTAAGTCTTGTACTTGTCTTATTTTTTGGGTTATTTCTAAGTCCCTATTTCTAGCCAGTTAGGTGGATGGTTTGACCTTGCTTGTGTGGGTCAATTGGATGACCATGTTTTGGACTAAATTAGTTTATTTGTTTGGCTAATTGAATAGATGTAGAGTTAGGCATGTTTAGGACTTGTAATCTAGCCCACTTTTAAGCCTAATTACTATGAGGGGAGGCATGTTTCCTTCACCATTCAAATTTAACGAATTTAATAATTGAAATGATAAGTGCTCTCCCAGGGTTCTTGTAGACCTTGAAGACTTATCAAAGAGATTACTTTTTATGGCATCTAATTTTATCACTTATCACTCACCTTCTACCTTTCTTGAGTGTTGTGTGAATATCATTCTTTTTCCTTTCAATTTTTGGTGTTGAATTAAGCTGAATTGGATAAGGTCCATGGGCTTCTCCAAGGGAGATTATATCACTTCCCTTGTTGCTCAATCATCCTATCCTTGACCTTCACTTGCTCTAATTATTGCTATTTTTCTTTTGAAGGCATGTCTAGTGACTTGGATGCCCCTATCGACCTTTCATTAGACTCCGACTCTTCATCTGACCTTGGGAATATTCACTTGAAAATATTATTTACTACTTTGCTTGCCCTTTTCAAACAATATGGCCAAACGATCCTATGACGAGCATAGACAAGAATGAGTATATTTGATCGATGTTGCACTTGATAGCTTACGAGACTTACAAACAAACGTTATGTGAATAGCAACTTTGTCCAAATGGTAAGATGCTAAAGTGATCTATGAACTAGAGAAAGTCCATATTCAAAAGGAATCTATTGAGGGGATTGCCTACAAGCCTGCCAAAAAGGACAAGTGGGCCTGCAGCTATGATACTTCCTCTTTTATTATGTTTTACAAGGACACAATTGATTGTCTGCATGTTTGTCCTCCTTTCTCTATTCTTTAGAAGAATGTTCGGGAGGCTACTTGGGCCTTCTTTCTATGTTTTAAAGTTCTCGGCTTCCAACTTCACCTCATTTCTACTATGGAGTCATTCCTTTTCTTTTTCATTTATTCTCAATAGAAAAATAGGGGTAGGGTGTATTTCCTTCAACATCCCAATCATATTTTCATCGAGAACATGCTTACTAGTGTTCATACTTGGAAACATTCTTTCTTCAAAGTTCAAACGGCCTAGAGCTTCCACTCATTCTTTCTCTAGGATGGAAAACCTCTTTACCCTTCTGAATGTTCCGAACCCACTAAGCTAGCTCAGGGGCACTCTTTAAAAGATCTTTTAGCTACTAACTAGGATCTTATTGTTTAATTGCTAGCACTAGGCCCTTTCAATGCTTAATCTGTGCTTCATATGTTGCTTTCTCTTTACTTTTTTGTATTTGTTCAATTTCATCTTTATAACCCTTGTATTTGTTGCTTGTAGATTATTGGTTGAATTATAAAGCTACAAAGATCCACTGCTCGAAAATATCAGACAAGCGTATAGCTGAAATTCACGCTTGAGCCTTAGCCAAGGAGAAATAATATTACCCCCACTATATAGCTTGAACTAGCTCCTCCTACTAATATAGCTTGTGGTTCTTCCCCTTTTGATTGACCCAAAATTGCGTTTGGATAAAGTAAGACCTTGTTATCAAGGAAGCGAAAGGCTTCTTCTTAAGAATTTAGCAAAGACAAGGAAGGAAGCTCTTCCGGGGCCCTTACCCCTGCAACCAAAAAGGTTAAGGTGTGTGCTTGAGAAGAGCTGGAGCCAATCACAGCTCCTAAAGGGGATAATTTTCCATTTGATGTTGTGGATAGCTTATCGTACAAAAATGCTAACTACAGTGCCTTTTTATGCAGTCATTTTCTTTTTCCAATCGATAAGAACTGTGTAAAAGACTTCTTGTTGGACCATGGACCTTTGTGCCTCTTGAAGTCCTCTACTACTCAGATTATTCACTCAGTTACAGCTCTTTTAGCCATAATGCCCACCTTTGCTAGGAGTAAAAGGGAGTTAGTTAAGACTGACCTCGTGGTCATGGCCAAGCTACAAAATAATCTTAAGGCCAATACAAAGGAAGTAGCTGACTAAGACCATAACATCTTTGATCTAGCTAAAGTGTCACCAAGCTCATAAAAGAGCTGGATACCCTACTTTCAAAGGTTAAGCATACAAACACCTTGCAACAACAAAAGGAAAGCTTGGTGAAGGAGTTGGAGGTTGAGTGGCAAATACAAAAGGACAACAAGGCAGCCTTGAAAGATGGGCTTTAAAAAGCTATGAATGAGGCTAAAGACTTGGCCTTTCCGATGATTCATTTTGGGTTTAAAGAGGTCATTTGTCAAATTCAAAAATTTAACCCTAGTGTGATGCTCGACTTAACAAAAACTGATCAAAACAAGAACTTTGATGAGATTCTGCAGGGCTCATCTCTAGATTAGCTTTGCTTGGCTATCATCAATGGTTTTTTCTTGCTCCATCTTGTTGCTAGTTTTGTTATAATGACTTTATTTTTCTCTATTGTTGTTATTGTTGTGTTTTTTTTTATATGCATGAATTATGCTGATTTGCCAACTTAATGAATTCACTTTATTCTCATATTGATCCTTCAAACTCTTTTTACATATTCTTGCTTATTTCCTAAATTACTATTTGCATGATATTTGTATGGGCATCTTCCTTTGTGGGTCCTTCTTCTATTTTGCTAAATGATTGTAGTATAATAGTATTAGCTATTTCTTTGTTCGACTAAGCCTGTAACGAACTACATGACTATTGTACCGAGGGATCTACTTGGGTTTTAATTATGCCCTTTGTAAAGAATAAGGCATATGGCCACATGAATCCATGCTTTCTTTTGTTTTATTTTTTACGTTTACCAATCTGACGAGCCCTGTGACTTTTAATAACTTACCATTTGTTAATTTACTTTTTATCTTTGTTCAGACATCACTGCATGACAATTCCTTGTTTTATAGTAAGGAAGATATAGGATTCATTTAGACTTTATTTATGTTGAGGGGTCTACTTGGGCTTTTCTTATACCAAGAGATTAGCTTAAGCTTTTATTATACTAAGGATCTACTTGGGTTTTGAGTATACTGAGGGATTTGACTAGACTGAGGGATTAGCTAGGATTTTGAGTATACCAGGGGATCTGCCTAGACCGAGGGATCTGCTTAGATTTTGAGTTATATATGATGCAATCTTTCACTTTTATTTCATTATGCTAACTATATGAGATCACTTTCAACTATTAGATCTATACACGATATTACTTTAAGTGTGTTACATTCCATGTTCAGGGAAGAGGTTTTCCCCGTATAATTTCTAGATGGTAAACATTGTTGAGAAGGTTCTATTGTATTCTAAATGGCCTTTCCCATTTAACAGCTACTTCCCTTTAGCTTGTACCTTTCATGGTCCATCTACTCTTCATAGGACTAGATCTCCTTTTGTAAATGTTCTACTTTTTACTCTTTTGTTTGCCACTTTGTGATTTTTGCTTTATAACCCTCATTTTGAAGTTGAGCTGTTTCTCTTGTCTCTATTAGCATATCCAATCCTTTGCTTCTCCTTTCCTCATTTCTTTGCTACTCATATTGCTATCTTCATTTGAAGCATTGTCCCAACTTTATTGGGAGTATGGCTATGCTTCCATATGTCAGCATGAAAGGGGTTTCACCAATAATTGAATGCACAATGGTTCTATATGACCATAGGACACTTAGTAATTCTTTAACCCATCTCCCTTTTTCCTTATCTAATCTTTTGTGCAACCCTTCCAAAATGATTCTGTTCGCTAGCTTAGCTTACCCATTTGATTAGGGATGCTTAATAGAAGTGAATCTTTAATTGATTCCTAACCTTTATTTTAAGATATGTGAGACTCATACTTTCACAAACAGGCATATAAAGAAGAGTATACCTAAGGTAGAAGTTTTGGAAATCGCTGCTAGCAAATTACTTCTTGTTATTTGATATGATCATGGTAAGGAGGCTATACCTGAAAAAAACCATTAGCAAGTTTCCTGTGTCAAGTCTTATATTTATAGAGGTTCTGCCTATAAATGACGTTTTTTCAAATGAACTTTTATATGTTATTTGAGGTTATGGTTGTAAGAGGATCAGCTTATATCCATTGGTTAAAGTAATCCACTACCATATCCATATATTTTAATTGACTAAGAGTGACTGGGAAAAGGCCTAGCAAATCAATCCCCCACCGGTTGAGTAGTTAAGGAATGAGGATGGACATTTGCTCAATAGCTAGCTATCTTTGAACTTTCATGAATTTTTGGTTTCGCAGCTTTGTACCAGTTCTAGGGCCTTTTATTTCATCTTTGGCCATGTTGATGATGGAATTTGGTTCTAGTCCAAACTCTAGCCAATAGGTGTGTGGTTCTTGAACCCCAAAACTACTCTCTGGTTTAGGAAATGTGAAGCAAGGAAAATGATGAAAATGATGAAGAGGAAGAATGGCCAAACATAATATTTTTAATGTGGTTCGCTTAAATCTGGAAGGTATTGGACCCTATGTCCACAGTGGAACTTTTATTGATTTAGAGTTTTACAAGGTTTTTTGCTATGGCTCTTCCCCCCTTTTCTAACAATGAATTCCTATTTATAGAGG
>JANHAO010025282.1:0-11394 GCA_026873985.1 Saraca asoca
TTCTAAAAAAAATAAGATGTTAGTTCAAGAAAATATAACATTGAACTTTTCAGTTGTTTTTCAATATCCAAAACTAATGAAAGCTTTTTTGGGGTTTAAAACTCTTTAAGGTTAACAAAAGGTCAACAGAAGGCTTGCCATTCTTTACATCTATTATGGCACCAGCAGTGACAAGAAAAGGCCTTCCAAGAATAATGGGGATTTGGGCATCCTCTTCCATCTCTAATATCACAAAGTCAATTGGGATGAAGAATTTACCAACTTTCAGAGACACATCCTCTAATATACCAACTGGATACTTGACAGATCAGTCCGTCAATTGTAAAGAGAGAGTGGTTGGCTTCATATCTCCTAACTAGAGCTTCTTGCAAATAGAAAGAGGCATAAGGCTCATGCTTGCTCCTAGTTCATGACTGGAATAGGGGTAAGAGAGGAGTACGTTATGGACACATGACTCTCTAGAGGATTAGCCAAAACATTCAAAGCTCTGGTAGCTCTTCCTTTTGCCATTACAGTAGATGACAAACTAGAAAACAGATTAGTCCCTATAGATAGCGCCAAAATGTTGATGGTGGATTTAGGTTCTACCAAATTCTAGCCAATAGAAGAGGTTGTTCTGGGACTCAAACTGCAATCAGGTTACAAATATAGCTGTTCAAGAGGTAGGAAATAAGGAAAGGAAGAGAAAAAGTAGAAAACACAGAACTTTTAATGTGATTCGACCAAATTTAGACAGTATCGGACCCTATGTCCATGGTAGTATATTAAACTGAAAGGATTTCTATGGAGTTTCAGTATGGCTCTCCACCCCTTGATACTTATATCATGCTCCTTCCTCCGATTTATAGAAGGAAGGAGGCTACAATAGTAATTCTACAAGTTGTAGATATGTTACATCATGCAGTGTACATACAAGGCAAAACATATCCTTCAATTAGATTCCTACAAATTACTTTTTGCAAGTGGGCCCCTCTTGTTTGCTGAATTCAAGTCATGATGTAAGTCTATTCAATACTCTTTGTCGAGTCTTTGGCTAGGCATTATGCCTACCTCGCAAGCCGAAATACTTGACTCAAGGTCGTTGTTGGCTTTCTTCCAGTAAGGCGAGCTTTGCTCTTGGCGAGGTGAGCTTCTAACAAGCTATTGCTTTATTTGCATCCTGACCTCATGATTAATAAAGTGGTATAATCTTAGCGATCTAAGCTTCCTTTAACTGATTCTCAATTCCTACTCATGCTATTTCCATTACATGAGACCAAATTTTGCCCATCACTTAAGCCCCCCAACTCTCAGTTTACTTCGTGAGCTGGGAGTTAAACGATCTTGCTAACAGAGGGCCTTCTTCATATATCACCGTGCAGTCAAGGTTCTCAGTCAATCTGTCATTTGATCTATTCCAAACCATTCTTTCCATTATACGTGTCCCACATCCGTTGATGCATCCGTCTCATTTTCATCTGAGGCAATTAACGAAAGTGGTTAGGAGTTCTCTCAGACTCTTCAATGAGACCATAACTGCTCTTATTTAAGACAAAGGAAGCCTTTCTTCCTCCCTTACAAAGAAATCAGATGGGAACTTCAAACGAGCCCCCCATAGCTTTGGTGTTCTATCTTTCTGGTGAGGTGTGCATGGTTTGCTGTATAAAAGCCTTTAAGGGCAATCCTTCCCCCAGGACGAGGAAAGATCTGTTGTAGATCTCAGATTATTTCCTCTCGGCAATGCTAGGGGGATGAACCTTTCCAGCTACTCCAGTCGATTTTCCTTGAATCTGCTAAGCTGGGTAGAGAGCTGGAAAGGCATTCTGAGCCAAGGAAGGTGGCAAGGGAAAGAGTTGAAATCAAGCACATCTATCGGCCCTTCTGTAGATTGGGGCCCTTCCCCAGGGCATCAATCTTTCTTCCAGTTTATAGACTAGATTAACTTGTATTTGATTTTTCTTAATGTAAATGTACCTCGTTGAGGCTTTTTAATGAATGAAATTTTTCTTTGTCATTCTTGCGCATTGCTCTTCAAACATTCTTCATATAGATAACAATATGAAAAAGAGCAAGCCATAATAAAATGAAACATTCAAGTGACCAATTGGTCACGCTACCTAAACAATGACTTTGCATGTTAAAGTGTCTTAGACAATAATAGATATATAAACAGATCACGTAAAAACCATGGATATTTGGATCGCATGAAAGCTGCGATTCACAAGCTATAGTAACTTAGTTACCCATAAAGTGAGTTTATTTTAAGCATCTCCAAACCTCAACTGGACCAAGGGTTGTAGTTGGATAATGAGTTTTTTGGGATAAGCCTCAGTGCCTCAGCTTGAAAGCTAGTAATAATTTCCAGGATGAGCCCTGGTGCCTTAGCTCGAAAGTAGGCAATTCATCAATTCATCTCTGAAATGAGCTCCGAGGGGGGCTCAGCTTAGAAGCTAGCAATTCATCAATTCATCTCTGAAATAAGCTCCGAAAGGCCTCAACTAAAAAGTTAGCAATGGAACAAGGTTGCATGAGAGCTATGCCTTAGACCTTAATGTAGCCTAATAAATGGCTGATCATGTTGGCATCAAGGATGACTTGCTTTCACCATCATATTTTGTTGAGAATTTTACTCGAAAAATAATACAAAAAGTCAGAGCACTTTTATTAACTTCTCAAAATACATCATAAAATGGTTCTTATTGTATGGGCTTCTTCTTGCCCAGGGTCCCGTTGGGGATGCTCAAATCGTTGGCCTAAAGGTCGCACCACATACTCTCTTAAGTGGCCTCTCTTGATCAAGTCCTCAATAGTGTCCCTAAGTTCCCAACAATTCGAGGTGCTTTGCCTGACCTTGTTGTGATGGGCACAGAACTCTTACTTGTTTCTCTACCTATAAGGGACCCTTATAGGAACAGGTCTCTTGAAGTCTTCCCTTTCTTTTTCCCAAGTGAAAATCCTATCATGAGAGTCCAGCAGGATGCTGTATTGCTCATGGCAAGCTAAAGGCTGAGTTCATTTACCTTTGGGCCTATAGGACTTTGTAGTCTACATATCAGGGTTGTCACCTTGATCCACATTGCCCTTCTTCTTACTTTGAGTAGAGCTGCCCAGCTTACACTTTGTTTCAGACTTTCCCAAGCCAAAGGTTTCTTCCCACTTGATTTGCTTGGCAACTCACTCATAAAACTCAGTAAGATCCTTCACTAGGACTTGTAGAGCCTTTTGTACAACTTTCCATCTTTGCGAAGTCCTGCAGAGATGGTTTCCAGCATGGTTTCTTCAAATGGATTCTCCACAAAATTAGCTTTGAGTCTGAATCTGGCAATATAATCCTTCAACGACTCATACTTACGTTGAAAGACCATTGTAAGATGGCAAAGGGGCACGAGCTACCTCTTCAATGCTCAGTATTAGCCAATGAATTTCTACTGGCACTTGTCCCAACTATGGATTAAACAGGCTGGAAGGCTTCTGAGCCATGACCAAGGTACACCCCCTAGCATGGTTAGGAAAACTCGACATTTGACCAAGGGATTAACCATTTGCAAATCCATCTAGACATTAAATGCATCTAGATGGTCATTAGGATTAGTGTCCCCATTGTATAGAGGAATCACGAGGACTTTGAGCTTGAAGGGGAGGGGTTGAGCTTCAATCTCTATGGAGAATGGCAACCTATTCTCATAGCAAGCTCGATCATCAAGAGCTTGAAAACGTTCTTCCAGCCAAATCATCTTTTAATACAATTCTTCCACCAGTGAGTTCTGTGCCTCAGACTGTTGGTTAGAGGATTGTCGGACCCTTTGACCCTCATGGTCATAAGAGTTGTGACTTGGAGATTGTTCTTGTGAATGATGAGTTGGAAAATCTTCTCGATTGGCTCCGCGTGAACATCTAGCTTGCTGCTGGTGAACATTCCTGGGCGTCATGATCTCAGTCTGCCTTTGCTCACCCTATGCCCAGCACTGTGGCTACTCTAGTCAACTCTCCCATCATATTCTCTAATCTCTCTTGGCGTTGGAGCTAGGTTTGCATTTCGTCAGTGCCATTAGCAATAGTAGTAGGTTGAAAAGAACTAGTCGGGGGCAAGCCAGAGGTAACGCCTACGATAAGGGCAGTAAAGGAGTTCGTTGTGGACACATGACCCTCTAGAGGATTAACCAATGCATTCAAAACTCTGGTAGCTCTTCCTTTTGCCATTGTAGCAGAAGACAGACCAGAAAATAGATGAGTCCCCATAGACAACGCCAAAATGTTGATAGTAGATTTTGGTTCTACCAAAATTAAGCTAATAGAAGAGGTTCTTATGGGAGTCAAACTACAATCTGGTTACAAATATAGTTGATCAAGAGCCAGGAAACAAGGAAAGGAAGAGAAACAACAAAAAACATAGAGCTTTTAACGTGATTTGGCCAAATTCAGACAGTACCGGACCCTACATCACGATAGTATATTGAACTTAAAGGATTTTTACGGAGTTTCAGTATGGCTCTCCACCCCTTGATACTTATAGAGTGCTCCTTCCTCCTATTTATAGAGGGGAGGAGGTTACAATAGTAATTTTACAAGTTGAAGATATGTTACATCATGCAGTGTACATACAAGACAAAACATATCCTTCAATTCGGTTCTTGCAAATTACTTTTTGCAAGTGGGCCCCCTTGTTTGCTAGATTCAAGTTATGATGTAAGTCTATTCGATGCTCTTTGTTGAGTCTTTGGCTAGGCATTGTGCCTACCTCACGAGCCAAAATACTTGGCTCGGGGTCACTACTAGCTTTCTTCCAGCAAGGTGAGCTTTGCTCTTGGCAAGGTGAGCTTCTAACGAGCTATCGCTTTATTCGCATCCTGACCTCGTGGTTAGCGAGGTGGTATAATCTTAGCGAGCTGAGCTTCCTTTAACTGATTCTTGATTCCCACTCATGCTCTTTCCGATATGTGAGATCAGGTTTTGCCCATAACAAAGTTCAATCCTTTGTTTCTCTAAATCAAGCATATTGTTACATCCTTAACTTTGTTTCTTTTTTAAAAATCAAAATATCAATTTAAGATCATTTTTGTTTTACAAAAAAGCAATGCCTTTAAAAATATTCCTTTTTAATTTGCAAGTTAGTGTTAATAGTTTTCAATTTTCTTAAATTTGTTAGTTTGTAAAATTATCCAAACAAAATACTTGTTCTATCATTATTTGTTCTTGTTTGAAAAGAGTGTAAACTTGTTTTTCACTTTTCTCCACCAAAAAAAAAAAAATAGAGAGGGACAACTGTGAACATAATATTTTGTTTGGATCAATTTGAAAATATAAAAAGTAAAAAAATATAAAATATAAAAACATGCATTTCATCTTACTTTTTAGTTTTTATCATTTTTGAAAAAGAAAATTTGTTTAAATTGATGGTAATCCTATTTTATTTAGTCAGTTGTCATTTATTTTTGTTTCATATATCTACCATGTAAAAAACATAAAAAAAATGATTTCATTTGATATTTATCATTAAATTTTGTTAGAATAAGATTAGTCTATTATCATTGTTTTTATATTTTTTAAATTTTGTTTATCTCTTCTTTTTTTCTCATTTATCATCATTATTTTACTTCTATTGATACAAAAAAAGACATTTTTAATATAATTTTAGTCATAAAGAAATATAGAAGAAAATTTCATTAATATTTATATTTTATCCTATTGTTATTCTTGTTTTCCTATTAATTATCTTCAAAAATTTTGTATTGTTCGATTGCATTTAAATACATTTAAAAACTATTAAAAAAGGTATTGGTGTTTAAAAAAAAGATAAAAAATGGATTACAATTTTTATTTTTATTTTTATTTTTTATTTATTTATCAATTAATTTTACTGTTTAGTTATATTTTAAAAAAGATGTAATAACGTTATTAATAATTGTTAACGATGGAATTTGGTTCTGGTCCAAACTCCAGCCAACGGTGAATGGTTCTTGAACCCCGAACTATTTCTAGGTGAATCGCACGAGAGAAAGAAGAGAGGAAGATGACGGAGAGGAAGGGAGAATGTAAGAAACAACAGGCAATGTTTTTAACGTGGTTTAGCTAAATCTAGGCGGTACCAGACCCTACGTCCATGGTGAAGCTTTCATTGATTTTTAGGCAAGTTTTACATAGTTTCTTGCTTGTTGTTCTCTAGCCTCCTCTTCTTCTAACAATGAGTTCCTATTTATAAAGGAAGGAGGGGTTACATGCAATGATTACAAGTTACAGTTCTATTACATTAAGAAATAAATGTAAAAGATAGAAGAACTCCTGTAATCTGGCTACTGTAGGCTACTTTCTACGGGATAGGCCCTTTTTGTCAACTGCAAGCTAGTATAAGTTTGTCTAACACTTGGCCTTGTCGAGCTCTTTGCTCGGCAAGGTGCCTGTATCCTCGAACAGAGATTCTCGGATCGGGGGTCACAATTGTAGCTCGCTTAGCGAGCTAGGTGTTGTGGCAAGTTCGAGTAGGATGGTCGGTCGCTCGACGAGCCAGGCTTCTCATGATCTCACTGCATCACCTTTTTAGCGATGAGCGAGGTAGTGCCCGCTGGGTGTCCTTAGCAAGCTGAGTTACTTAGTTTCTACCGAGTCCTTGATGACTCATTCTTTAAAGCTGATTCTTACCCATAACATAAGCCCCCCAACTCTTAATTCACTTTGCAGACTGGGAGTTATAATTTTCCTGAGGCTTTGTCCGTACTTTCAGTCAAAGTCCTTACTTGATTATATTGTCATTTTAGTCTTCTTCTGATGTAATTTTACCTCATTGAATGAGGCCTTTTTAATGAATGAGCTCTTCTGCATAGCTCTTGAATGTTGTATTGGATGCTTTGCGCGCTACTGTATGTATATTTCTGCAGATTAATAAAATGTCTTTCTAATCGATTGGCCATGTCTTCAGTTCTTAGTTGATTTTGTCATTTGATTGCCCTAGTTTGTGACGAGCTATAGTCAGGATGCATGTAAGCTACGTCTGGCAAGAGGTCGCATGCAAACTACGATCTTCTGACTGCATGTTAGCTGTGGATACTTAGTTACATGAAAGCTACAACAAATTTGTTTTAGCATCCTCGCATTGTGGCGAGCTCATAGCTTGTTGCCAATTTTTTGTGTTGAACTCCACTAGTTCAGTAGTGCTTCCACACTTCAGCAAGCTCTTGACTTTTAGCTTAGTTTTGAGTGTATCACCGAGGTAGGCTTTACGCCATCTTACCCTCAGATGCATTTTTATTGTAACGAGATGATAGTTCATCGCTAGATGAGATTGCATATCCATTCCAAAGCAAGCTTATTGCTCAATCTTGTAGCAATCTTGTTGCTTAGTGAGGTAGCAATTTTATTGCTTAGTCCTGCAACAATCTTGTTGCTCAGCAAGATAGCAATCTCATTGCTCAGCCTCACAGCAATCTGGTTACTCAACAGGACAGCAATCTTGTTGCTCAGTGGTTGTTGGAGAATCTGTTCTTGCCAGTAATCTCATTGCTCAGTCCCACAGCAATCTTGTTGCTCAGTGAGACAGCAATTTATACTCTGTTGCTCCTAATTCGTGGGACATAGCTCGCTTTGGGTGTATCGACGGGGTAGGTTTCGTGCCATCTCACCCCCAGATGTAACCATATGACGGCAGAAGCTTGTTACTAATTTGAAAACATTTCCAAATTTTGGCCAATCGGCTGTGAATAACATTGATTCAACGTAGAGTGGTTCCTTTCATATAGCATTTCGCTAGATAATTCATTCAAGGATTTCAGAATCGCCATTGATCTTAAGAAAGTATTACAGGATTAGAATATAGTTCTAATGGAAGGCTCTAGCTCTCGACCAATGATTCGCTGAGTTTGCTGAGCTCGCTGCTCTAATAGGCCTGCTACATAATCCTATAATCAACCCCTTCTAATGAGGTCTTCTATGCATCTCTTAATGCCTAGCATTCTGAGGTGGTATGTCCGACCTCATTATAGTAAGCGTAGAATCTGCTTGCATCTCTTGATCTGACAGGAGCTCTCATGGGTTTAGGCCTCTCGAAGTCCTCTTTGCCCTTCTCTGTGGGAAAAATCTTATCCTGTGTGTCGGACAGGATAGTGTAACTTTCGTAGCGACCTTGAGACTGAGGTCCCTTGGCTCTTCTCCTCTTTGCGGGCTGACCATTAGGATCACTATCAAGATTTTCTTTACTCCTTTTCTTGCTCTGGGGAGCTCTGGCTGTTTCGCCTTTATGCTTGGGCTCTTTAGCACTGAAGGTTTCTTCCCATCTTATTTGTTTGGCAGCTTGCTCGTAAAATTCAATGAGGTCTCATATTGGGGACTTGTACAAATTCTTGTACACCTTTCCATCCTTGTGAAGTCCCGTGGAGATCGCTATTAAGATATTCTCCTCGGAAGGGTTTTCTACTGAGTTGGCTTCTTACCTGAATCTAGTTATGTAATCCTTTAGTGATTCGTTTCTTCACTAAAAGATCATGGCGACGTGACAAGGGGGCATGAGCTACTTTTTCAATGCCCAATACTGATTAACAAATTTCTTTTAACATTCTTCCCAACTACTGACACTACAAGCCGGGAGGCTTCTGAACCATGCTCAGGGTATACCTCCCAATATGGCTGGGAAGACACAACATTTGACCAAGGGGTCAATTGTTTAAAGATCCATTTGGATATTGAACGCATCCAAATGATCACTCGGGCCCTATTCCCATCACATAGTGGGATCATGGGCACTTTAAGTTTCTGTGGGAGGGACTGCATTTCGATCTCCACTGAGAATGGTGAGCTTTCCTCATAGCGAGGTTAGTTATTTTGAGATTGGGGGCGTTCTTCTAGCTGTTTCAGCCTTTAGAGGATTTGCTTCATTATTGGATCCTGAACTTCAGGTTAGGGGCCAGAACTCTCAGCTTGCTGCAAGCCCCCAGATCGTTGGTCGTGGTGATCCTCACGAAGCTCTTTCTGAGTTTCTTCACACAACTGCTGGAGCTACGTCATGATTTCTTCTTGCCTTTATGCATCTTAGGCTTGCGCTTGTGCTAGCGCTTTAATAGTTTCAGCTAACTCTCTTATCATGTCTTCAAGTGGTGGCTAAGAGGCTATCGGATAAACGGCCAGAGTACTGGAATTCCTGGTGGTCCTTCCCCTCGTCATTAGAGTTGAACAAAAGGGTTGACCCAAAAATAGGCGAGGGCCCTTCCTTTAGCACCAAAGATGTTAATAGTGGAATTTGGTTCTAGTCCAAACTCCAGCCAACGGTGAATGGTTCTTGAACCCCAAACTGTTTCTAGGTGAATTGCACAAGAGAAGGAAGGGAGGAAGACAACAGAGAGGAAGGGAGAATGTAAGAAACAACAGGCAATGTTTTTAACGTGGTTAGGCTAAATCTAGGTGATACCGGACCCTACGTCCATGGCAAAGCTTTTATTGATTTTTAGGGAAGTTTTATAGAGTTTCTTGCTTGTTGTTCTCCGGCCTCCACCTCTTCTAACAATGAGTTCCTATTTATAGAGGAAGGAGGGGTTACATGCAATGATTACAAGCTACAGTTCTATTACATCAAGAAATAAATGTAAAAAATAGAAGAACTCCTGTAATCCGGCTACTGCATGCTACTTTTTGTGGGGTGGGCCCCTTTTATTAGCTACAAGCTGGCATAAGTCTATCTAACACTCGGCCTTGCCGAGCTCTTGGCCCAACGAGGTGCCCATCTCCTCGAACAAAGATTCTCGGCTCGGGGGTTGCTGTTGTAACTCGCTTAGCGAGCTAGATGTTGTGACAAGCTCGAGTAGGATGGTCGGTCGCTTGATGAGCCGGGCTTCTCATGATCTCGTTGCATCACCTTTTTAGCAATGAGTGAGGTAATGCTTGCTGGGTGTCCTCAATGAGTTGGGTTACTTAGTTTCTACTGGGTCCTTACCAACTCATTCTTCAAAGCTAATTCTTACCCATAACAATAATTATTATCAGTGAGAAGATTCATCCTTCCAAATTATAAATAGAAAGGAGATCAAGGTTAAAAGGTACCAAGAAATCATAAAAAGGAGAATACAAAATAAATTCATAGAAAGAGAAAAAATGAGGGAGAAAAGAGAAAAGAAATAGCTAGAAGTTTCCCATGAAAACTTGGTGAGGTGTTTGTCATCTTCTGATCTTTGCTACGCTGATCTAGTTTATGTCAATGCAATCGGTTCTACATAGTCTATATGCAATAGTTCACTTCCTGAATTTTATTGCTTATGAATGATGTATCTTGACTAAATGTTCATGCATTCTTAAGGGTAGTATTTTTTAGGATTTATATTTTCAATCAATTAAAAAAAATGAGGCACATCTCAATTTCGTAAACTATGTAAGGCGGAAGAATTTGTGATATCCTATGTAATTGAAAATGCTATTCTCAAGTTCCCGTTGTTCTTAATGCTATTGGTTAGTCCTATTTTATTTTACCAGTGTTGCTTAATTGGTTTTCTAATGGTTGCTTGATTGGTCTTGTCGTCGTATGGATTTGACCTTTTGAAAGAGGTGAGTTTAAATTGGATGATATATGATTATTTAAAGCGTTACTTTCAATTGGTCCAGAATGTGCCTTTTTTTTTTAGCTAAGCTAATAAACAATATTTACTTTATTCAATGAAGAGCAGGTTATGGTAAGCAAATAGATTTACTAAACTTTTATATTTGCATTTTTTTAATTTTGTTTGTTTGCTCAAGTCAATTATTTCTATTTCTTAAATTCTTTATCTCGCTCATCTACTTATTTGATCTCTTTCTATTGTGAGTACATGTAGAATATTGTGGATGTATGAAGACTCTTATTGCGTGGGTTTAACTTGTTATAATAGATTGCAATTTATCTATTTTGGATTTATTTTATACTTATATATCTTAGAAATAATTGCATGATAGTAGATTTTAAATTATTCCTTTTTACTATTTGTAACGTTGACGCCCATATCCTCTATATTACACAATTTATGTCACCTTTATAAAACTAAATTATGATTGAAAACTAATTTCACTTGCTATATATAATAACTAATTGGCCTTTTACTTTCAGATATAAGTATTGTGGAATCAAATTAATGGGTATTACTTTAATACGTTAAATCTTTATTCTTTGATTGCCTATGAATAAATAGAAATGCTATATGTTTTGATGATGGCAACGATGCTAGAAACTTCCATGGTCGCATGTTATGTTTAACAAAGTTTAAGAATTCAAAATGACATATCCTTTTTGCTCGGCTTAGGGTTCAAACATTGAGGAACTAAAAAGTGCTGCATTGATTCTCGTATCAAAGTGTGCTATAAACTTTTCATGCCTTAGTTGAAGCAATTGTCAAAGCCTTCCAGAAGGCTGCTAGCCTTCTTCAAAGAAGGCTGCTGGCTGCAGTTCAAAGAAAGCTGCAGCCAGCAAAT
>JANHAO010025283.1:0-11432 GCA_026873985.1 Saraca asoca
ATAATAATAATAATAATAATAATAATAATAATATTATTATTATTATTATTATTATTATTATTATTATTGTTGTTGTTGTTGTTGTTCAATTTAATAATTATTTTAAAATATAATTTTATTATTAAATATAATATTTATACTTTTAAATACATTTGGTTCAATTAAATCATTATACACATAATCTTTCTAATATTATAAAAATCGTAACACTCACTCTCGTTAAAATGCAACTATACAATAAGTATCTTCCACTTATTAAGAAATGACAATTGAGAAGAACTTTTATTTTTTTTTATTTTTTTGTTGTAATTCAAATGTTGAATAGAACTTCTATATTTATCTATTTTAATAATAAAGTATTTATTTAAATTATCTATAATTAATTTCTAATTTAATTTTACTACTATTAAATTATTAATTTAATTTTTAATTTTATAAATTATTAAATAATATTTTGATTTTTAATTTTTAATATATGAATTATTTATTTATCTGAGTATTACAATTTTGATATCCAATTTTAATATTATTGAAATGATTTTTAGTTTAGAATTTGATGATATTATATTTAAATAGTTAATATTAAAAATAAAAGTTAAAAATATGATAATATTTAAGTGAGTTACATAATTCAAAATTTAAATAATTTTGATAATATATCATCTAATTTTTAAATTATAAACCATTTTAATAAATGTTATATATCCTTATTTTCTTAATATTATAAAAGTCATAACACTCACCCCCACCTAAATGTCACTATGTAGCAAATGTCTTTCACTTGCCAAGAGAGACCAAGTATGTGTTCGACCAACCAATAAAGGATTAGGAAAAGCTAGATGAGGATTTTTTCCCCACATTGATTAGTCTTTTATTTTGGCATTTTCCTCATAGTGAATGAATAAAATGAGCTATTTTTATCTTAGCATAGAACCAAGAAAGCTTAAATAATGAGAGGAAGAATAAAAGTCACTGACTTAATAATTTATCATTTGAAGCACTGCTTCAAAAATAATTAAAGGTCACTAACCTAATAATTTATCATTTGAAACACTACTTAAAAAAAATGTTTCAAAGTGATTGACCTATTGATTCGACTAATGTCGCTAGCCTAATAGTTAATGCTTTTAGAAGCACTACAAAAGGCAAGGGCTCAAAAACAAAAACCCAAACATGATAGTGTACAAAAATTCTAGAAAGGAAAGGAAGGGACATCGTATGATACAAACTTAAAACTTTCTGAATATTCCATGGACCGAACTCTAAAAGGATGTTAATAACAAGTCAATATTTCTTAGAATAGCCTTCTTGTTCTTTTATAAGGAAATGAGTGATCGGACAAGATCAAATAATAAGAAAAAGAAGCCTTCCTTATGACTTAACCAGCATGGTTGAAACTCACAACTCTTCAAACACACTTTGAAGAAAAAAATCCTTCCATCCTTTTTATGCTCGACAATATATCTTTGAAAATGTGGTGACCGTTCTATTATATAACATACACCCAAGCACCACTGTAGAATGCTTGAAAAAATAGTAAAAGCATTCCACTAAAAACACCAAGCCTAACTCCAAACAAATGAACTCGAAGCACACAAGGAAAAGCCATCCGTTGTAAGTCAATTTTGAAAGTGTAATATTAAGCAAATAGGGAACAATATATTGTATTTATTGTAGTAGGGTAAAGGGAGGCTTCACACTAATATGTTCTATAAAGGCTCTATAGAACATAAAGAACCTACTGGTATTGAAATTACAACATTGCTCACTTTCTTGACCAAATTCAGAAGACATAGATGACCACTCAAACGAAGGAGATTTGTAAATTTTCTTCACTGGTTGAAAGCCATGCTAGAGAAATTCTAGTCAATCATACTTCGAAAGTAACCCATTTTATCTCATTCACTAATGTGTCCTTATGATTAGTAATATCATTCCCATTTTGATCTTGCAAATTACTCCATGAAGGGTTGTTTTAGGGTATGTCATGATGATCTAAATGATGAGTCTGAATGTTGCCATGGGGGCTGACTTGATAGTCAGAGAAGCCTTGGAGGCCACCTCTGCCTAAATCCTTTTATGTAGGACACCTTTACACTTGTTAATTGTTCTTCACCATTCTCCGTCACTGTATGTTCGCCCTCTTGCTACAGTCAGGATGAGATTTGTTAAATACCATGATAGTATGAGAAAACTAATTCCTCTCTAAATAATGGATTTTTTTTATCATATTCCTCACATGTAACCTTAAAGAAAGAGGACATTTTCAATTATTTTAACTTTTATAACTGTTATATGTGAAATTCGGATCGTCCTTGATGAATTGACAAACACCTTGAGTGCAGCAAGAACCCAGCTCATAGAGTACTCAAGACACTACGCCTCTAGCTCGTGTCATGGAGCGACCTCCTCAGCATGAGCTCGTCCTTGAAAGAGCAAGCTCGACCTTATCATCCTAAAGATAGACATTTCTTAGACCAAAGGATCTGGCCAGCAAGGCACGGTCAGTGATCTGAGAGCTCACTGAACAGAAGACCAATACATGCATTGCTCAGTAGACACGCGGGGCCCACCTGCAGGAGGCAATCTGCAATAGTCGAATTACAGGATTTAGTCTGTCTATCTAATCTTATGCATTAAATGCCTGATGTAAAAAATTTACTATATGTAAAATTATAATTGTAACCTCCTGTTCTTTATAAATATAGAAAAGAGATGAACGTTGGGGCGAGAGGATGCTTGTATGCTGAAACTCTGTAAAAATATTCTCAGAACAATACATTACCATGGACGTATGGTCCGATTCTATCCAAATTTGGCCGAACAATGTTAAAAGCTATGTGTTCCCCACTACTCTTCCCTTCTTCTTTGCTTTCTTTGCTCACTTATTATCTCATAATCAGGTTACAGTTTGAGATCCTGAAAGAATCCTTCGTTGGCTGGAGTTTGGCTCAGAACCAGATTCCACCGTCAATATTTTGGCACCGTCTGTGGGGATCTCATCTGTTCTGGTTCATTTCCTGCTATAATAACTAAGAGAAGATCTACCAGAGCTTCAAACACGCTACTTAACCCTCCAGAAGGGCATGTCTCGACAATGAATTCCTCCACTACTCTTGTCATTGGTGCAACCACTAGCTTCCTCCCAGCTAGTTCTGTTCAACCAACTACCATTACCAATGGCACTAATAAAGTGCAGATTTGGCTCCAACGTCAAGAAAAACTAGAAAACATGATGGGAGAACTGACCAAAGCAGTTACAATGTTAGAACAGGGTATGCAGAGACAGGTCGAAGTCGCAGTGCCTGTGAATGTTTTCCAGTAGTGGCAAGTTGGATGTTCGGGCAATCCCAACTAAGAGAATTCTCCTTCTCATTGCTCGTAAAGGCAAATTCCAAGTCACAACTCTCGTGGATGTAAGGATCAAGGATTTCAGCAATCCAAGGCACGTGACTCATTGGTTGGAGAGCTATTTCAGAAAATAACTCAGTTGGAAGAACGTCTTTGAGCTTCAAGTGATCAAGTTCACTATGAAAAAAAGTTGTCGCTCTTTGAGGAAATCGAGACTTGGACTCTCCCTTTCAAGCTCAAGGTCCCTATGATTCCATTATACAGTGGGGACTTCGATCCTTATGACTATCTAAATGCATTCAATATTCAGATGGATTTGCAAATAACTTATCCCCTAATCAAATGCCGAGTGTTCCCAGTCACACTTTGAGGCATACCTTGAGCTTGGTTTAGAAGCCTCCTAACTCGTGCAATTTACAGTTAGGAAGACTGTTAACAAAAATTTATTAGCCAGTATCGAACACTGAAGAGATAATTTATGCCCCCTATCATCTCGTCATGGTCTTTTAGTGCAAGCATAAGTCACTAAAGGGCTACATTGCTAGATTATGACTCAAGGCCAATTCAGTGGAAAATTCATCTAAAGAAACCATGCTGGCAACAATCTCTGTGAGATTCCACAAAGATGAAAAATTGTATAAGAGTCTGTATAAGTCCCTAGTGAAGGATCTCACCGAGTTTTATGAGTGAGCTGCTAAACAGATTAAATGGGAAGAGACTTTCAGCTCGAAAAGGTCTAACAAGAAGAATGAGAAGGCTGGCTCCTCCCACAGCAAGAAGAGGGGCAGTATGGACCAGGATGATCACTCTACCAGATGGACTATGAAGAAGTCCAGAAGGCCTGAAGGCGAGCGACCTCAGCATTCGGACCGCCACATGCAGCATAGCATCCTGTCAGACTCCCAAGATAGGATTTATGCAGCAGAAAGGCACAAGGAAGACTTCGGAAGGCCCAGGCCTTTGAAGACCCCATTCAGGCAAAGGAATAGAGACGAGTTCTATGCCTATCACAATGAGGCTGGCCATGACACCTCAAACTATCGGGCCCTCAGGGATGCAATTGAGGACCTAATCAGAAGGGGTCGTCTAAGGAAGTACATGGTGCGACCTGTGGGGTAGCAATCCCAGCTTCCTCAGTATAACGATGGCCAAGAGCAAGGGGGCTTGGTCCAAATCATACATTAACAATGTATCCTGAATTCAAGTGTAAATATAAATGCCTTCCTTTGCTTTGTTTAAAGTTGTTTGCCGATTGGCTTGATGACATTATGCCCATCTCCCCATTCTGCCCTCTGCTATCAAGTGTTTGCACTATCTGCAGCTTGCATACGGCCAACTCTTTTAAGTCTCTTGTGTAACTTTATGCCAATCGTGACCTTCAGTTTGGTTAGGGCCCCTCGAAACTCACTCCAGAGATGAATTGACGAACACTATGCCAGCACAGTTGCATGCTCGCTGAGGTGCAGAAGCACTAATAAACACTTACTATGCCAGCACAGCTACGGGCTCGCTGAAGTACGGAGCTACTAATAAATGCTCATTTTACCAGTGCAACAATGTGCTTACTGAGGTGCAAAGGCACTAATAAATGCTCACTTTGCCAGTGTAGTAGCGTGCTCGCTAAGGTGTGGAGGCACTAATAAACGCTCACTTTTCCAGTGCAGTCGCGTGCTCGCTAAGGTACGGAGGCACTAATAAATACTCACTATGCTAGCGTAGTCGCATGCTTGCTAAAGCACGAAGGCACTAATAAACACTTATTATGCCAGCATAGTTGTGTGCTCGCTGAGGTGCGGAGGTACTAATAAACGCTTATTATGCCAGCACAACTGCGTGCTTACTAAGGTGCGAAGGCACTAATAAACGCTCACTTTGCCAACATTGTTGTATGCATGCTGAGGTGTGGAGGCACTCTTAAACACTCAACACTAGTGTGTTTGTGTGCTCATTGAAGTGTAAAGAATTGACAACTTGATTATTTGCCAAAGGCAACAAGATCGCTCTAGTACATAGCTCACATGCGACCAAATATTCACAACTCTCATGCAATTTTCTAATTATGTACAATCCTTTTTGTGGATTCGACAATGCTTATGTGCGGGATGTTTTGTTTATGATTATTGTGCTTGAGAAGGTTTGGCCAATTGGCTATTTGAATGTTTCGTCACAAGCTATAAAAGTTTACACTATTACGGATATAGAAAACTAAAGATAGCACATTGAGATCGCAAAATAGGTTTTATTCATTAGAAAGCCTCAACGAGGTAAAATTACATCAAAAAGAGAAAATAAAAGTCAAAATAAGCTACAACTAGTCCTTTTCAGAAGGAAGATTGTTGCACGAGAAGAAAGCTTCTACACATCAGAAGGCTAGCCACCGACGGGGCGCACCCTAGCTGATTAGAGCTCGTAGAACTGCCTGAGCCCTGAGACTTTTCTCCCAAAGCCTTCCTCAACAGCAAGCTCTTCCTCAACTTGACCCTTGCCAATGGAGAGGGTACGAGCATTACTGCTCCTTATTTTTCTGGTCGAAGCTCCTTTTTGATTCGTAAAGACAGAAACTCAAGCAACAGCAAGAGTCTGGCTGGTCGGGTGCAAAAACTTCATGACAAAGCCGAGAGGACGTAATTTGAGATTCGTATGAGATCCCCTATGTTATTGGAGAAGCCAAATCTTCTGAGTTCCTTATGTAGCAGGCCATACACACCCCAGTGGAGGGCCAGAACACCAGAAGTAATGGAGGATTGTCTGGAATCTTCATGCTTTGTTTAGTGAAGAAGCAGAACGGATTTTTTCTCCCTTAAATAAAGCTGAGTCTGGCCTCATCGAAGGGTCCAAGTTAATCTTCCTAACCACCATCATTTATTACCTCAGAAACGATTAAAGTTGACTCACCAATAATTGTCAAACATGTGCCATAGGCAGCACGGCTTAGAACAGATGAAACAATAGTCTCGAAAAAAACTTTGATCGAATGGCTGCTGAAGAGTCTCAACTCCTAACCCACTAAGCGAGTTGAGAGTTGGTGGTTTATGTTATATGTAAAATTTGGATTGTCCTTGATGAACTGACAAACGCCTTGAGCATGGCAAAAACCCAGCTTGTAGAGTACTCAAGACACTATGCCTCCAACTCGAGTCATGGAGCAACCTCCTCAGCACGAGCTCGTCCCTGAAAGAGTGAGCTCGACCTCATCATCCTAAAGATAGATATTTCCCAGACCAAAGGATATGGCCAACAAGGTGTAGTCAGTGACTTGAGAGCTCATTGAACAGAAGATCAACACATGTATTGCCCAGCAGACACGCAGGGCCCACCTACAAGAGGTAATCTGCAGTAGCTTAATTGTAGAATTTAGTCTGTCCATCCAATCTTGTGCATTAAATGCCTGATGTAAAAGATTTACTATATGTAAAATTATAATTATAATCTCTTCTCCTCTATAAATACGGGAAGGAGATGAACGTTAGGGGGAGAGAATGCTTGTATGTTGAAACTCTGTAAAAATATTCTCAGAACAATACATTACCATGGACGTAGGATCTAGTTCTGTCTGGATTTGGCCAAATCATGTTAAAAGCTGTGTGTTCTCCGCTACTCTTCCCTTCTTCTTTGCTTTCTTTGCTCACTTATTGTCTTAAAACCAGGTAATAGTTTGAGATCCCGAAAGAATCTTTCCTTGGCTGGAGTTTGGTTCAGAATCGAATTCCACCGTCAACAATAACTATAAATACAAATACATAAAATTATTCTTATAAAAGATACCTTTTAATAAAATAAAGGATCCTTAATTTTGTCACTTTTATTCAATAAATTTTGTATTTTGTCCTTAATGAATTGGTATTTTTTAAATCGTTTAAGCTCTACAATTTTTTGGTCTAAATGGAGCACACATGCTAATATTGTAAATCAATATTGAGCTTGCCACAATTTAATTCTTTTTAACTAAAATTATTCAATTCATATACAAATAATTTTATTTAAAACCAAATAAAAATGCAAAAAATTATATTGGTGTTTGCATATTCATCATGTAATGACAAATAAAATAAAGCGTAAGAAAACGTGGGAATAGAAGTGAGATAAAATGACTGAGGAGTATAACTGAATGCAATATCCTTAGCTTTTTTTAGAAAGCATGAGAACTTTGAATGATGGAGTCCCAATAAGCATCATCCCACTGGTCTCAATAATTGTGTTGGATGAGGATAAATTTCTTCAACGATTCTGTAAGCATCTTCTCCCTCCATTCCTCTAAAGAAGGCAACTTGTTCAACCAGCCAGTGGTTGTAATCAGCCTGCCATACCAAATTTCCAACAAATAAATTTTAACACTTACTACATCAAATTAATGACATCATACCAAGAAATTTTTTAAACACTTGTTTTTGGTAAAAGTTTTTCCATTATGCTAAGCATTTTTATGCTAGATACAATATAAGCTCTCACTCTACCCTCGTAAATTGTGCAAGAAGTTTTTCTCTTTATCTTCACAAAATCATTATTGATCATTATATCTTGAGTTCAAACAGTAAACACAACTTTTTTTTGGAAAAATAGTGTACATATTATACAAACCTAACATAATATAGAGAAACATGTAAAACCCAAATGCTCCTCTATAATATCTGAAGATTATATACACATGTCATGTGTATAAGTGTATATGTAACATTACTTTTCTATGATTAAAAAAATTAATAGCCAATAATAATCTTGTAAGATTATTGAGAAGCAAAATCAATGCAACTAGCATCACTTTTTGCTTAGTGTGAAATGTAAGTAACCTGATATGGACGAAGGGAATGAGTGTGACGCTTGGCAATCCATTTTGCTCCATTTGTTGGTAAAATTGTTCAACAGAATTCAACAAAATCAATTATTTATAAGTTTTGATGATAAATCTTATTTAATTAGTTGCATAAGATAAAATGTATTAATTAATTATCTTAATAAGTTGTCTTTTAGATTTAATCTTATGGTAAATTATGCTAAATATTATTATCTTTGTGTTGTAACTATTATATACATATATATACACACACTACTGTGATAATTTAAAGCTTTTAATTTGATTTTACTATTTGAGAAACTTGTTCCCTAAGAAAGGGTAAAAAGAACAAGTTACTCTTTGTAAAACTATGATAATGACTTGACTGTGTAACAGCTATATTTTTTAAAGATTATTATTTGCTGTAAACCTTAGAGGCATAGATTATATCTCTAGGATATCCAAATCAGTCAACTAAAAGCTACTGATCTTCTAGGTTCATCTCATTTGGTTACTCTGGGTTGTTCTAACCTTTTCTAATGGGAGAGTAAATTCTTCTATCAGTGGGTCAACATTTATAAATTTTTCTTCAATTTTTATAACATGTTTTGATTTGCTAAAAAATTTGGTATAGTCAATGCCTCTAAGGCTTACAGCAGATAAGGATCTCTTAAGACTAGAGATATCTACTGACATGGTTGAACTAAAAGCTACTGATCTTCTAGGTTCATCTAATTTGCTTACTCTGGGTTGTTCTAACCTTTTTTGATAGGGGGTAAATTCCTCTATTAGTGGGTCAACATTTACAAATTTTTCTTCAGTTTTTATAACATGTTTTGATTTGCTGAAAAACTAACAAAGTGGTTCGGCCATCTGTGACTTGGATAGAGATGAGATCTCAGATGCAGTAAATACCTTAATCTTTATTATCACCAAACATTTCATAGGAGACCACAATCTATGGAAAGACAAATCTGCAGAACTACTATCTAACCTTAAGTGTAAGACCCTAGGAGATTTTGCATGGTATGGCGCTGTCTATGGGGGTATTTAAAGAAAAGTTACAAAGTTACTATTATAAATCACTATTTGTTATAGTGTAGCGTTACAGTATACAGTAACTGCTACAATGACCTTGCTATAATAACTAATTGAAATTTTGAATCTGCTTTTTAAACTTTGCAGATTTTCATTTGACTAATTTGAAAAGCCTATTGGTCGTATAGAAAGATAACTTGTCTGCTTCTATTGACACTAAATTTGGATTTGAATTTTATTTAGGCTGCTTAGTTATCACTAAAGTTAATGCCAAAATAGTCATCTTCACTTGATTAAGCATAATCCTTTGCTCCTTCCGAATCATTAGAAGCACAGGATTCTGCTTCTTCAGTATTTGTAAGTTGTTGAAGTATTTCTTGTAGCTTCTGAACATACTCTTGCTTAGAAGAGATTGAGGCAAATGAAGCTACTATTTGATATTTGTTCTGGAGAAACTGTTGACTTCCTTCTTTTTCATTTTTGTGGAAGTGCGAATTCTCCTAAAACCATTTTTGGACTTCATAGACATGTGCTTTATTGGTATACTTGTATGAACTCCACAACTTGATAGAAATTTTCCTCTATAAGGTTGGCCATTTTGATAAAGGATTTGTATTTGAATACTGGTATTCCCATGAAAAACACCATGAAAGACCCAATTTTGAGAAAAATTGAAGAAGCAGGGAAAATTCCCCATAATTTGCATTATTAAAATAGGACTTGAAAGTATTCCATCCTTCTATAACCTTTTTAGGAAAAATCTCAGAAACAGGACCATAAACAGAAAATAGCAAAGAAGTTCAGCAAGAGGATTGTTGTTCTTCTGAATTAGAAGATACATCATCTTCTGAAAAAGAGATAAATATCCTAACAAATGAGTAGGATCTTCTTTTAGAAGTTATCTGCCAACTCCTAGACAATGACCAAAAGGTGGAATATCTCAACAAATTCAAACAGTCAATAGAAAAGCCTATCCAGACTAAACTGGTTAGGGTAGATGAATACAACTTCAAAAAGGTTTTAGATAGATTCAGTTTAGAAAATAGCAAATCTATAACTACCCAAGATCTTCAACATGAACTCAATCTTTTAAAATTAGAAGTGAAAGAATTAAAGTTGAAGCAACAATGTTCTGATTTAATCCTTTTCACTCTTTAAAAAGGAAAAGAACTGGAAGAAATGTCAGAAGAAGAAGATATTTCTGAAAAAATTTTCAAAATCTCTTCTGGTGTTTCCATCCAAAAGTGGTATATCCAATCAAATTAATCATCAAAAATAAATATACCATTGAGACAGTAGCCTTATTAGATATGGGAGCTGATCTCAATTATATTCAAAAAGGACTTGTTGCAATCAAATATTTTGAAAAAACAACAGAGAGGCTCAAATTTGTTAATGACATAATAAATTAAAATATTACATATTTACTTAATTAATTTTCATTAATTATATAATATAAAAATTATGTGAAAAATGACATAATAAATTATCATTAAATGATATTGTAATACTAATTTAACAAGTTCATTAAAGAATCATGTAATCAAATAAAATAATTAATTAAATAGATAATACATACTAATTTCAAACTTTTGTATAACTCAAGACTTTATTTTTAAGTTTTCAAAGTTAATAGAGACAAATTCAACAACCCTAAAAGAGGAGGGTTTTCTTCTTTTTTTTTCACATCTTTTTCATCTATAAATTAAATTGGAAAGGGAACTAGTTACATAATTGTTTTTGTCCTGCAGGGATCTGTTTCTCTATTACAAATTAGGCTTCCGATTAAATATGTATTCAAAAAAATTTATACTAATATATATTTTGGTAAGTTTTGTAAAAAAATTTATATTTTTTATTTTTATTGAAAATTATAATTTTAATATAAAAATGATAAAAAATTTTAAAAATTAATATCATTTTAAATGAGGGAGTTATAAAATTTTTTTCCACATGTTACATGTAAAATCTATATAACTTGTTTGTGAAAAAATTGTAAAATTTTATAAAAAATTTAGTATGAACAAAAACATTATCCTATAAATTATCTATAGCTCCTTAATTTAAATTATAACCACAAGAATACACACAATAATTATTTTCCTATAGTCATTGACACTTAAATAAAAAGGAAGTCCATCTCATAAAACAAAAAAGTGTAATTGTAAGTAACCACAATAAAAATGAAGAGAGAGAGAGAGAGAGAGAGATTAAACATTACACAATAATTTGATAAGGGAATATTATAATTAAATTGATTTTTCAATGTCTT